>MU837117.1:42269-63270 GCA_029603245.1 Rhizopogon salebrosus TDB-379
CTCCAACACACGCGCTGTACTCTGGATCTGTGCGACAAGCCGATGGGACGGGCCGCCAAACATCATCATCGCACGCGCCAGCTTCAAAATGAACTCCTGCCGCTGCAATATCGCAGCGACATGCCGGGTGATCTATGAGAGAGGGAGCACGAGTGAATAGTGATCCAGGAACGGAAACGAGGGGAAGACACACATAAACCTCAGCCTTCTTCCTCTTCCTTCTCTTCTCCTTCTCCCTTCTCTCTTTTTCCTTCCTTTCCCTCCTTTCCTTCTCCTTCTGCTCCTCCATCCACTTGGCACCAAAATAATCACCGTCAGGCATAGCCATCTTCTCATCTGGTGTCACAGCACCACTACTCGACACCTGGGTCCCAGGCGTCGATACCACACTGGCAGGATACCGATTGGGCGTTCCAGGCATACTCAACGAAAATCCCTTGATATGCATGCCATGCAATGGGTGCGGTAAATCCTTCAACACACCCGTCCAGCGCTTCGACTTTTTACCTTCGTGCGCGGGACCCGTCACCGTCACTTCAGGCTTTAATAATCCTGTGACGCTTGCAGGTGTCTCAGCAGGCGATGACGAAGAAGCTGCCGTTGTGGCGCCAGGTGTGTCTGACCCATCCCAATCCCCGGCTGCATGTGCGTTGGCTGCAGCCTCCCCTTCGTGGTCCTCCTCCACCCGTCCCCCGACCGCATGCGTAAAATCGAAATCGGTACTCCTTGTCCGGCGAGGGAGGTGCAAGCGCGGTGGCGTGCGCGATATGCCCACTCCTTCGGGACTAGACCCCCAGGGTCCAGCCGCCGCGGGGGGAAGTACTGCAGTCGGTGGTGGTGCCGGGGGGGTTTCGCTCGCGTTCGTGCTTGGATCTAAGGCGAAGTCCACACTGTCCTCGAATTTATACCGCACAAGCCCATACCCCCTCTTCAAATCAGGTGCCAAGCCCGTCTGCTTTGGTACAACAGCACCCACCAACGCACCAGCACCAGCTACCAGCGCAGCCGTCGTTGCTGGTGCCTTTTCTTTCGGTTTCAGCGCTGGGGGGATGAACGCGGGAGGGACGCTAGGGATAGCTGCGATGAGTGAGGAGGCACTGGCAGAAGCAGAGTGCAGCGTGCGCCCGAGGCTTTTTGACTTCTTGCTCCTGCCTCCAGACTCGATCCATGGCTGGTCAGGACCTGAGAGATCACCTTCATCTTCGCTTGCACGCGCGCTCCACGTGCCACTTTCGCCCTGCTCGTGATCTTGTCCGTAGAGCGCTAGAAGCGCACTAAGCACGCCAGTGCCGAGTTTGGGCTGCGAATTGTGCAGAGGGTGGGATTCGACGTCGTAGGGCTCAGTGTCATGAGGAGGGTGCGCGACAGAGGGGGGAGTGTGGAACTGCCACCACGATTTTTTGGGCTTGTCCTTGTAGTCGGTTTGCCTTCGAGTCAAGTATGGGTGGTCGAACTCGGACGCCTCGCTCTCGTATTCAGTGTCAGCGTCCCGTCCAGACCTTGACGACTTGAGGCGATGCGTATGGGTCTTTTCCGTCTCTTGATCTGGCGCTACTCGCGATTTTGAGCGGTGGCGCCGACGTCGTAGCATACCCCATCGCTTGGTATGTGCCCTGACAACGCCCGCTGCCTCACGTACGGCGAGATGCTCGACACGACCCGCATGCCCGTCACCTGTCATCTCGGAGTCGCCACTTGCTTGCCTTGAAGAAAGCGGCAGGCCAGCACTTTCGAGTGGGTCGATGAACGCTTCTCCTGGTACGGCGTATGTGCGGTGTGGGAGGAAGGGGGCGGAAGAGGTCGGGGAGGTAGGTGCGGAGGAAGAGGGGCTGCTGGGCGGGTAGGAGTGTCGCAGGGGAGGGGGGTTGGACATAGATATCCCGTCAGGTGGGTGTATGGTGGACGGCTGCATGTTGTTATTCGTGGAGGGATGCGTGCGCGTGGGGACTTGGGGCTGGGTGACGGCGGTAGGGTGAGGTGAACCAGATTGAGAAGAGGAGCGGTGGCGCTCGAGTGCGTCTTTGAGCGTTTCAAATGCATTCGGCTATTAATGGGGATGGTGTTAATTTTCGTAAGAGGGAGAATCAAAAGCAGAAAAAAAGAATCTGTATCGGACTAGGGAAAAGAAATCAAGGGGTTGCAGATGGAATCCGAAATACAAAATAGGGAATGGAACTTACATCCTTGGCCATCTCATCCAGGGCATGGGGACTGGCCGGTTCAGAGGGAGGTGAGTGGACATGATCACTGCTGGCCCACTGGACGCGACGGGGGGTACGGGTGCCCGGATTAGGCGGGGTAGAGGACATGATACTAACTGGCATGGTATTAGAGCGGTGAGCAGGAGGTCGGGGGGCATGTGAAGTAGGTGAATTCGGGGATGAGTGAGTGGGCGATAGCGAATGGATCGGAGAGGCAGGGAGAGACAAGGGCATGGAGACGAGGGTTGGAGACGAAGCGGAAAACATGATAAGCGAAAAAAATAAGTGGTTGAGAGCGAGAAGAGTACGCACATTGACACTGAGACCGATTATTCACCAATTATTCAAAATCGACGCGAATGGCAATTGCAATTGCAAAAAGACTGCAAGGACTTGGGAGAAAGTCCTGGTCGTCGTCGTCGTCGCTGCGGCCGTTCTTGAGTGGAAAGAAAGACTGGGGGAATGTGGGATACGGGCATCTGTGTATATAGAGAGATTTGGTATTCAGACGGAGGTGATATCTGCTTTGGCCGTAAGCCAATAATAGTGACTACTCCCGATACACTAGCTTCTCTGGCATGATGTCATATTTCCTTCTTCGGCCTACAGTTCGCTGTTGTCGTCCGGGACGATGTATTTTCGGTCAAATGAGGGAGTTGACGTGGAAGGTTAACGTGTCACGAGTCTCGTTATCAGTGACAGCGCTCCACTTTTATATGCTGCGCACACGGGCTCTCGCTGAAATATCACGACTTGGCTGGAAACAATCACAACCCTTATTTCGCCATGAGGTTCCTTACATAATCCAATACACTCTTCTGCTTCTTACTTTCTTTCTACTCCATCCAAACGTGTCTGGGATCGTCCGAGTCTTCCGTCGAAGCTTCCTTATAGTACACATATCCGCAGAGTTTCTCCCCTGGAATATGCATCTCAACTCCCACATCCGAGCGAGTCAATGAATCCTTATCTGGGAAGAAATGATCATTGATGCCGCCGCTCACCCTCGCTGGTGCTGTGGCTTCGAAAACTATTATCTTCCAGTGCGATTTCTTTGCTGTATACATTTTATATCCGCTAACCATCATTTCACTTACGCCATCCAAGTATAACAGATGTACTTGACAAGCCGCACATTAGCTAAGTGACGCTGCGCCTGCTGCAGTAATAATGCGGCTGCCACACAACAGTGAGTGGCGTGAAACAGATAATCGTAATTATTTCAAGGGTAACTGGCCTTCCTCCAACATTTATAGCTCGTCTGTCATCATGTACCATTTTTCATGGGTAATAACCGGAGCCTTCCATCAGTCAGCTAAGCTCGACGCAACATATTCATCACATGTACACATCAACTATGTTTAAAATTGGATGAATCCAGGCTATCAGTATGCCACCGGCAACTCGCCTGCCACTCCGCATTAATGCCTTTTCCCTGTCATAACCTAGCGCAAACGAGACATTTTCATGCCAGCACACAGGAGCGGATAGAATCTCACTATGAAGGATGCGATGTAAGGGTAAATGGCGTGTTCTATTGCGGATACACAGAGAAGATCTGCGATGTAATGTGGACCTGGGTTACACCCAGCAAGTTAGCCATTTGAATGATTGATATGACATATGTAGTTCAACTGCATGATGTTATTAATCTCGCACAAGAAGTCGATGCTCCAAGACTCCCGCACGCTACGTATGTAGTAAGGCCTATGACGATACTATTATACTGAAACAGTAGAGAAGAGAACGTTCCTTCTATCACATACCTGCAGGCATCAAATGCAGCCTACAGAGTCTGGCCATCGGGAGATAGGCATCCCAATGCCTAGTCACAGTCTACGCTGACGCCATGCGTTCGCATTCCCACCAGGTCGATTGACACCCAACGAACGAGTCAGGATTACAGCTACCAGGGAACACATTCCCCGCCCAGCAGTAATGATCCATGGGGGTGTACTGGATGCCAGTCATACGGGTACATGGAGCTCGCATCCATCATGATATTTAGGCTGGCACAGTCGCTGTATATTCATCCGTATTCAATCAACAACCAACGGATTCAGGTGCACCAACCGATGCGCTACGTCGTGCTTGTGCATGAAATGCAGGCCCTAGCTAAAGGTTAACATTGCACATAGCATACGTTCAGGATTTATTGAACAAAATCCGCTTCCCCAACAACTGTAAACTCCGGGTCATCGAATACACGGAGTACTATAGAGGCGTAAAGAGGAATAAGGCTACCGTTGGACCTGGATCAGGGATAAAATCTACTATTGGAACGCAATGGTTCGTTGGATCCTGTGATAACTTGGCAGAGCGCAGGTACTCGCAGATGCCCTAAGTTCGTTTGTTGCTAATTCTGGCTTGATCCACTTTGTTGCGTGGCGTCAGGGATGTTGGGAAGCTAAAGAGGATGTAATTCAGCAGATGACTTTATAAAAGCGATAATCGACAAACACTTGGAATAATCGAATCGTCACAGTCACTCACAATAGTCTTTGTTGCGATTTGTCTGCACTGTGCAGTCCAATCCGGATGATATCGCGGACCTGGCCATGCGTCCTTTGCCTTGCAAAAGTAATAGCAGTTAGATCACCGCATCTCGCTCATATTGCGAGGTGTCCCATCATGCATCATGGACCATGTCCGAGCGTTAGTTTTGCAAGGCGCAATGCATATCATCAGAACTCAAGTGAACCAGTTTGGTGCGGAAAATGCCGATGGTTCAGAAATTGTGGGTCCCCGGGCAAGATTTAGAGTTAGTACATGTCCCCATTGAATATCGAATCCTTACGATAAACATGCTGGAACGGCGGCAGAACGACTCTAGAAAACTAGGCAGATCATCCTCCCTAACTGCAATCATAATCATCTTTCTACTCATACCACGGGCAACAATGCGTTCTCATTCTACTCTAATATGTTCGGGCTTTCATCGGGCAGCGACAATATTTGGCATCCTTCTTGGATTTTGCCGGTGCCATTTACCTGGCCAAAGGGATCAAGGGACTGGAGGGGTTGCTTGAGGATACCCAAGGCCTATACGAGTCTGTGGTTGAAATGATCTTTTACTAGATGAAACACTTACAGGCCAAATGAGAGACAGACTTGCTGAGTGTATTCGATTTCCTGATGGTGATAATGCAACTGATGGACCTGTGCGTAGTTTGCACGAAGCGACGTTGGATCTGCGCTCGAGAACATATAGCGCAACGACATTGCTGCAAAACTGTTCAGAATTTTCCAGAGCCATCTGAGACGCATGCTTCGATCATTCCCACCAGGTCGATTGACACCCCACGAACGAGTCAGGACTACGTGCTATCAGGGAACGCATCCCTCATACATCAGTAAATTCCATAGCATGCTCCAACTCGGCTGTTATGCTCACCATCGCCACCTCAGATACCCACTGCTGATGGACAGGTATCTATCCCTTGCATACCATCTTTCGTGTCGGGAGCACATCGCGTCGGACATGATAGCATAGCGCTTACCGGTACATCGCCAGTAGCATACGACCTACCTGATGTAAAGGTTGACTTGACAGAGCTGAACGTTATATGCAATCGTACCCTGACTCGAAGATACTCGCTCCATCCAACCTCCCAGTCTTGTCACAACGAATCACAGGACACATTCCCTGTGTAGCGTCTCGACTCTCGGGTTTTTGGGACAACAGTGGTAGTGCTACCCGACACGTTGTGTTCACGTTCCGCCATGTAGATGCAGGGCAGCACCGCGTACTCAATTTCTGTCGAATTTCTTTGGAAATAGCACCATGTCCACCAAGAATACGAAATACGCCATCACTTGTCGTCTCGCGGGTCAGCTTCATTTGAGTCCACTCGCTACTCAACCATCAATGTCAAGAAGTCAAAAATAGCATGGAAATATGAAGCTACTGATACTATGCCTCATGCCGTTTGGGGGAATATTACTCGTTACGTTTGGTACTGGTGCCATCTAGACCAACATCCTCAGCAGAATTATCACCTTCACTCGGAGTGACATGGGCAACTTTCTCAAGTCGCTTATCATCGACCACCGGTGCTCGCAAGGGCAAACTTGGCGCGTCGGTACGTTTCTTCTTCCTTTCCAACTTCGCCTTCTCCCTATTGGTCAACTTATCGAACTCATCTTGTAAATGTGCCTTCAGCTTGGGCATACTTCCCAACGCACGGTCACACCTCCAGCAACAAAGGTCGTCGTCCTTTAAGAGTGGCTCGTACTGACGGGGATTCACCTTAGCCATCTGAAATCCAAATTCTGTTAGTACCCAGAACGATGGAACCTATTGACGAACGATAGACGCACCCTCCTATAATACGATGGGTCAGCATCGAACCACGAGAGAACGTCTTTCAAATGCAGAAAGAACCCCAAATTCGGATGAAAGGAATTGAAATGTTTCTTTAGCTTCATCTTTGGGGAACACAAGTCTGCAGAAAGCACATGCAAATGGAGGTGTCTGAAAACACAACGTCACTGGATGAACGAAAAGAACGACAGGCAGACACTTACTCCATACTCGAAATAGGATGAAACCCCATCCATATCTCCCACTTGAATTTGTATCTCTTCATCATCTCTTCCTCGATCATCTCCTTGGCTTTATTTGCTTCCTCATTCAAGGTCATGAGAAGTGTCTGCGCAACGTCTTTTTCGCATTGAAACAAAGAACGAAGGTCATTGAGATGGCGTGCACTCAAGGGTGGCTTAATTCGGGGTAAGACCAGAAGGTGAAAGATAGATTTGGGGAACGCATCAAAGACCGTCAGACATGTGTCTGAGTGCGAGAGCAGGATAGATGGTGGCAGACTCGACATTGGATCGGGCTTCATTGCATAGTCGCGAAAGATAGCGAGATTGAAGCCAGAGGTCGTCATTTGACGCTTCAAGGATTGTCGGTCGTGGGTCACAGTAATGCCAGACTGTGGTGCAGCGAGAATTGCACAGCGCTAACATCGTAGAAACGCATTACATGTACGAATCTTTGCGCTATTCAATACAAAGGCATGCATGGACCCAAGGCCCTGGGTTGAATACAAAACGTTTAGGTGATCCCCGCTCACGTACGTCATGCAACCTGAACAGGAAAGGATCACTTACGATAAACGCCCCGGTCCCCGGATCATGTCATGCCCATTGTTGAACACTGGACCTGCACTGCAAAAGTTTGGGTAGCCAGAACACCCCGTCATCGTCCGGCGCAATGCTTTGATCAGCTTGCAAAAGTCCTCAGAGGTGGGCTTGCCAAGTGCATGCAGCAGTAGTCTCGGATTCTCGAGGCGGTTGAAAATTCGAGACTCGAAAAACATAGATAAAGCGGGTGATCCGGGGTGATCGACTTGAACATATTATGCAAGTTCTCGTTTTCTTCAGACTTCCACCGTACTCACGCACAGAGTCGATATGACTCATATGAGCCAACTATTAGTTGGACGTTGAATCGAACCGTAAACGACATCGTTGAATGGTATGAGCGTCAATTTCAAATCATTAGTGTAGAGAACTCCGCAATGATCATCGAGTCAGTTCGTAGTTCCTTCTTTACTACTTTGTGGCTAACGACTTTCCTACTATCAGCAAATTTACGTTGACTGTTCACCGATTTGCGAACAGCTAATGGCTTCCATGACCACATACAAAGTAACATCCCCATAGCAAGATCATTCTGGTGACAGCCGGGTTGATTCGAAGCGCTTGACGCTTCATGATAGCCTTACACGCGAACGGTACACCCTAGGACCTCCGACTTCAGAAAAAATCGCAACGTCAGGCCCACCTGGTAGAATGGACAATCAACATTTTCCCCCGCACGACAGGTATGTAGGTAACCTAGCTACTTCGACGGCTCACCGGTTGACCAACTTAGCAGACCACGGTGGAACCACCCAGACCGCGAAAATTCCCCTAAGAAGTTCATGCTATTTCGTGCACCCCGCCTAATTTCGACTTACTGATTGGTGTTCACACACGATGACGAATGGGAGAAACAAAGGAAGAAATTTCTTCAGAGACTCACTACTAATATCAACATAATGGTAGGAGATAGAAGCATCAATGTGGCGTCGTCCGCTCATTGGTTTATGACGTTACGGGCGGACTTGACACACGAAATATGAAGGAACCTGACATCGAGTTTGCTGTCTTTATTTCGTCACAACCACCGTTGACATCGCTTCTTCCATGCACAATGCGTGTTTGCTATCTTTTTGCTGTTGTCTCATTCATATGCGCTCGGTAACTTACTGTGTGAGTTAGCCGTGGTTGACATATATATTACTTGGGATCGAACATGGGCCAAAGACGTCAGCGATAAACATAGCCTTGCACGCGTATGGTTATTAGTATCGACATTGTGTTGTACGCTCCTCTTCATCGATTGACTCGGCATATCCCTCACCATTTCTGTGATAATATTTAGGTTGTCTGTCCTTATGCCGAGATGTATCTGAATAGCTTTTCGCTGATCGCATGTCACGCTCCCGGAATGTGGTATCTTCAATGTTTGGCGACTACAGAGGTCATGTCCTGGGCGTGGACGCTCCCTCCGTTCGTCTGGTATGCACCTGAATTCTGTTGCAAAGAGCATGGAGATGCTGCAGGTCTCCGTACGCATATTTTCATTATATATTCTCTTGCTTACCCTCATGTATTGTCATCTTATGGCAGAGCCTCTGCAATATTTTAATAGCAGGAAAAGTGCGACGAACATCAATGCGCGAATTATGAATGAAGCGAACAATACGACAACGAAATCAGCACGAAAACTATCTGCGGCACAAGAATACACGATATGCTTGAGATAAGTGGGGGAGCAGACATCACTTCTGGTAGTTAGATGCCCCCAAGACTCAGATCTGTCTTGCACAACGACGCAAGGTTGTCGAGAGAATCAGATCGATTGGAATGACCAGGGGGACAGAGTGCAAGTGCAGCTCGATCCAGGTCAATGGCCTCATCCAGGTCAGACAGGACGCCCCTCTGCTCATACCTGGCATAGAGAAGGATGGCAAGGTTGTTGAGAGATGAGGATTGATCAGAATGACCAAGAAGACGCTGATCGCTCCTCCCCGCCCTACAGTTTCTACCATGTTATGCCAACGAGAAATATATGGATAATAGGTTGATGAGGAAATGTATGGCAGAGAGCGATGGATTAGCGTTATGAAACGCCAAGATCGTCTGTTACGATTCAGTTGTATGTCTAGATGGAGTGGGAAGTGTCATACCAAGGATATATTTTTCGTCCGTAACGTGCAGAGTGAATGGTTGATCAGCTCAGCTGCATATGTAGTGAGCACGATGTCGAGGACCAACGTCGTTACACACCGGGTGAGAGGGTAACTGCGAGCTGAGATTCGAGAGTGCACACAAGAGCGAGAAGACCAAAGGTTGATCACGAGGCTAGCGGTGCCTTATGGCTGTGTACACGAGGTCATCCAAATTCAGCTCTGAAACACACTGGCAGCAGAAGTGGTTCCATCGACGCTGATCTTTGTATTTCTTCCTATGGTAAGATCCCCTCGGCGGTTAATAAAGCGAACGCCTCTTTTTCGTGTAACAACTTGGGCCAACACTCGCCATGATGTAGTTCGTCACGCTCGCGTTTCCTTTCTTCCACTCCCACCCTATTTTTCACACCAGATTCGAGGGAGCTAGTTGCAGGGGTGCACCACCAAATCGCCCTCTACCTAGTAATTACCTTCCTTGCATTCACCGCTGAACAGACGAAGAGCCACGTTACACTTACTACTAGTGAGTATACTCAAACTTGCACCACCCCTCATGTACACACCGGCATTGTACAGCTTAACGCCTGTATATTCTTGCACAGGCTCACCTTTTCCTGTCGATAACCGGCGTGTCAAATACACAAGGAGTATCATGGGAACAGCGGCAGCTCCTTGTGGCGTTGGCGAGCTGGAGATCAAATACAGTAAGCTGTCCCGCAACACACACACATCATCTCCCTATCACGTCCGGCATCTTTTCTTTTCATTGCATCCGCGTATCATGGTCACGTCCATGGCATCATCCAACACTACTATTGCCCAGCATCGGGTACTGTTCAAGGAGGCAGATGTACTTCGGTTCCTCTTGGGGCTCCCAAGAATAACATTGGACGATTATCCACATGCCGAGCTGAATGACCGAGATGCCACTCTTCCATGACTGAAACTCTCGCTGCAGAATCTAATCCATCATCAGAGATCCTGCGATCCCCACCCCCATTTTTCTTATCCCTTAGCCTCAGAACTCTCCCATCGGACAGCACGATGGGCACTCACCGCGCTGGCTCCTGTGAGGGCATACAACAGGATGGCGTTATGTCACTCAATCGCGCGATGCGTATGTGTGCTATGCTAGCATCGCCATTCTTTACACGCCAGGAGTACTGCTGCTGCGATGGCTAAATTGAAAGACTAGGGAAGCACATAGATGAGACCTCACCGTGCGGGGTTGCGTGGGACCCATTTCTGCACTGGTTCCGATGCACTTGGCAGGACTCCAGTGAATTCTCCTACTATTTCAGGCCCGCGCTATCACCTGTGTATTCATGAATCTATGCTGCCCTCGTCTTAGGTTCCAACAATTATGTTCTCCGTTCGTGATAGGCTGGTGGGAATACCTAAAAGAGAAACTACGCAAAAGAAACCACGCGAACGTACACAGCGTCATCGAAGTTGCATTGCATTAAAACCGTGTAACTTCACCCAGTTGACATGGTTAGTTTTTGATAAACTACGAGGCTCAAGTTGCTGTAGGATCAGTGTCGATCTGTGCAACTACACAGCTAAGGAGTTAATGGAATGTTCCGCTGCGGATCGATAAGATGCGAGTTTGGCGCCTGCCTGTCACACAGCAGGCACTGCCTTCCGTCTGCATAAAAACCTCGAGTTCGGCGCTTCAGACGTGGTAACAAACACACCTAGCATGCAAATGTGGACCTGGAACACCCAACCGAGAACTCACGCACAACGCAAGTTCGTCGAGCTCATATACAATCGCACGGGAAAGTATGCCAACTGGGACCCACCCTCAGAGATTCGAGTATGTGTTATCAGATCACTGCATTTTCATCTGCTACATATCGATGATGGACAGGTTGGCTCATACGGAAAGATCGAGGCAAAGACGGGCAACTTGATCGTCGAAGGCAGCATCTATGATGACTCATTTAGAGAAAACCTCGTCCATGCAGGTATCGACATCAAGAATGGCGAGCATCTTGCAGAAGACTGTCCAGACGAGACCGACTTCATGGCTTGCTCTAAAAACGTCAAGAAGCTCGAAGTGAACCTCGAATCTACTGCGTGAGTTGCCAATTTCGATTCTGTTTGCCTTTCTCATTGCGATCGAGCAGAGAAGTCCCTGGGTTTGGCAATGCTTCTATTAAAGGGACATGGGAGTTCAAGAAAGGCACCACCGGGGCTGTCTTGCTCATGCATAACCCACGCATAAAGGGTATTTCTGCAGATGTCCTTGGGAAGCTCTCAAAAATCGAGCTTCTTAAGCAAGTGCATCTTGTCATAAGGGTTTTTTATTGCCCTGCGTACTCCATGTATCTCTCGGACAAAAGTGAGTATGCTATCCCGAAGGAAATGATTTGTACTCATCCAAGTGCAGGTGGAGAAAAGATCGCAATCGCGCTTCTAGGCTCTGCGGCTGTTGCAGGGGCCCCAGACATCATTGCTGATGGTGTCGCCAATATGTCATGGTGGAGTAACACGCAATCTGGATTATCACGCCGTGGATGCAAGACTGAGCATTGCTTCACCCCTCTCTACGACCTTAAGCATGTAAGGTACGAACGCCACAGGCGTGCGTCACCATCCCCAGAACGCAAAGGCGAAGAGTTGTGCGTACTCTCATTCCTTCCATGAGGCTGATGGATTGGCTAACGAGGAACATGTTAGATGGATTGCCCCTCACCCTCCGTGGGCACCACTCGATGAGGATGGCAAGGACACACCGGTATACATTCCAGTGAGTATCATATCTCGTTGGTCAATTCCTGTAATTAACTCGTCGCGCAGACATCAGATGATAGTAGTGACGAATTTGACTCTGAATAAGCTGGCCAATGGCACAACGCAGTGAGAAACTATTGCCTGTGATATCCAAATACTAGTACACTAATACTAGCAGCTTTTGTCTTGGGAACGGGCTTGTTCATATTGTGATACCACCAACAATTTCATACGGACTTGTACAATTTGCTTTGATACAACAATATATCACTCTGAGGTTTAAACGTTCAAGCATTGTGTTTATGCTTTGAGGCCCCAAGAAAGTTACACATCATCACGCTCCAAGCCCTTCACCCGCCAATGACGCTACGTCTGGTCAAGAGGGCTTGCTCCTGAACCTTTACCGTGATGCATGATAACGCCAATTAGCAGACATATTACTCAACTGAGCCTGTCCGTGCTACCGTTGATTCATGAGTTTCCATAACAAAACTGGTGATCTTGATATCCCTTATACGTGTGCAACGTGTGCTTCTATCATGCGAGATTGGCACAGAAGATACTTGTGCTAGGAAGGACTGGTCGGACTAATGAGGAGTTCAGAAAGTATCAAGTCCAAAATTTAACAATGAATTCAATAGGATGATCATGACTAGGTATCATGGGTCAGGTAAGGGAATAATACAAGAATATCGTGGAACTCTCTGGCGCCGTTTTGCACTTTCATGAGGCCTGTAGAGCACGAAAAGGTGGTTTGCGAGTCTCCTGCAGATATCAAATTTCTGGTGGAAGGGGGTCGTAGGGGGTTCAACCGTGCGATCTGCTTCTGCTAGGAACCAAGTGAGGAAAGGGTTCTGATGGTATCAAGACAGCGTCGCATGTGAGTCGTTTTGAGGCATGATGGACAGCGCAGAAAGGATCAACACGAACTCCCATACAATATCCAACTCGGATGCTGGAGATCGCAGAGGGGTATCATCGCTGCCGAAAAACCATGCCGCTTCGGGGGAGATAATGTCTGTCTGTAAATCACTATTACTGCACGGTGGCATATAGATAAATCCAGATCATCATTCGTGATTACGAACGACTGCATGGTTCAATGCCGCCGCATTAGAATGACATGTGGCATTATACATATGACGACTATGCCAGTCAGCGAGAGTCCCCTAGAATGCCATGCTCAACCATATCAAGTTAACCGCTGATTAAATAAGAGGAGTCTTCTCTGAAGATCGAGTCTATCTATAGATTGTCTCCGCAGGAGAGTGGCGAAATGCTCACTCAACTCCCAGTTTCGCGTGATGCGTGCAGAATGGTCGTATGCGACCCATAAAGAGCGAAACTTGTCAGAGAACAATTGCAGGGTGATCAAGGTCGCGTGTGTTCGCAATGAAGAGGTCACAAAATTCCGAGTTTGAAATTGGGCCTATCGACGATCGGGAGTATCATTAGATTGGGTACCGGCAGAAAGTGGATACACCTGTGTCATTATCGGTTTTGTCGCCTGTTTCAGTGCTTCGCGATACTGACCTTCCCACCAGGAGCAACAACTTGGACGAACAAGGCTTCCTGTGATTATGGCGTTATTGGGTGGAAAAGAGAGAGCCACGAATTACCATAATGAAGAGAGGTGGCAATAGGCAGAAAAAAAACGGAGAGGAAACCTTCGTGTTCGAAGGGTGGTTCGGAATGATTATCGGCATGCGCCGGCAACATATCTGAATGCGGTATAGATAGAAATTAAGGAACAAAGGTTTCGCTGTCTCCGACGTCAGCCAGGACGTCACAAAAAGGACCAGATGATAGATCTAAGAATTGAAAATTGGTGAACCCATATATATTGTGAGTAGTTTCACTTCTTATCCGCAACTTTGAGCTTACGGCTCCACCATGATGGCGGCAGCACCGAGCACGTCGAGTGTAGCAACCAGCAAAGCTCGTTCAAGGCGACGGTCGCAGACCTTGAAGTTAACACCGGCTTTCGCACCTGACCAGAGCTCATCCTCGTCGTCCTCGTCCTCGTCGTGCTCATCTTCATCATCGACCTGTTCCTTATCTTCATCTCGGACCACCTCGTGTTGCAAACCACCCTATATACCGTTGTGCGACTTGCTGTTTACCCCCGCTGACACCCACGTACACTCACCTTCCTCTGCTGTGTCTGCACCGCCATCACCACCACCACGTAAATCCCCACACATTCCTGTTGTTTCACCTGCATCCACACCTCTCCTCGTGGCTAACCAAATGCGCAATCACCATCGTCCACGGGAACGCGACTTGCTCTCGGAGACTCGTGACCAGGGACTGAGTCCCGACGACGACGACGACGAAGACGAAGGTAGTGTTATATATACTGCTCGACGCACTCGGAGTCATCCAGACATCAACCGCCACACTAGCACACGAGTAGCCAAGGACTCGCGAGCCAGTGGATTCAGTGCAGTCCTGAGCATGAGCCTTGGCTGGCGGAAGCCCAAGTCGGAACAGATAACGACTGCTCCGGGACAATTAGGCGCGGGTGAAACTGAGACCGAAGCTGATGAACCTGTAAGCACTCATCAATGCTTCTCTGGGTATGCCTTATACATATCTTACTTTGATATCTACTATAGCCACGACATCTTCCAACGACGCGTATCCTACCTGTCTCAGAGCCCTTGGTTCCACCAAGCACTCTGACAACTCTACTATTTGAGGCATCGCGCCTCTTGGCTGTCGTCCCTGCTTCACTAGGCGCACTCATAAATGTTTGGTGTATGTTTAGTCCCCCAGGGCTTCATCTGGAATCGACACCTGGCTCGCGCTCTCGAATGTTTCGGGAACCCGGCAGTTGGGGTCGCGTCACCCTGCCGGACAGGGCTGATTATTTCCTCGCCGTACTCTGGGTAAATTTTTAGGTTTTTAGCGTCATGAATTCATCGTCTGATGACTCTCATTTACAGGCGTTACTAACAGCGCATCAATGCCTCCAATTAACATCTGGACTCCTTCACCGGTGGCGCGCCTACTACGCCCCATTGTCCACGCTCATACGTCTTCTCGCTTTGCAGGCTATCTGTTGGCCCGCAACTCACTTTACGCTCGAGATTCTTGGCGGAGTAGGCTCGAATGTAGAGGTCACATCCTCTACGATGACCATCCTGGACAGCACGCTGCTTCGTTGGACTACAATACGTCCGGATGTGTGCTGGGCTGTCATCGGGACCACGACGTGTGTCTCTCGCAGCATCCAGATATGGGTGACGAGCAACCTTCTACCGTCAGATGCAGGCACTCGCGTTTCTGCTGTTCCTGATCGTCTGCGACCACATGCGAAACTAAAAGGCGAAGAGACGCGCAAATCGGTTGGACGCCGGTGGGATTGGGGTGTTGTTGCAAGGATGTGTATGTTACCGGCAGGGTGTTTGTATTTTGTGATGGCATGGGTTGGCGCGTGGCGGAGGGAGACTTGGGGTTGCTAGAATCTAGGTTAGTTCCGTCTATTGGTGTGGTTTAATGGTGGAAGCTTCATGTGACGTCCGTATACTATTCAACTGCGGATTGGACACCAACGATAACTCGATCTGCTGATTGATGCGCTCCGTCTGCCCTTTGGTCGGGCGGTGGTGCGGTGCGTCACGCGTCCTTCAAATCATCACTGTCACTTACCCCACTTACTGTTGTCACCAGGTAGCCTGCTATCCTGGTCACCCTGGACCCCTTTGCTAGGACGTTTACAAGAGCGGGAGGCAATCAGTAGATGGATTGTGAGAATGCGTCGTGCAATGGATTGCTTATGCGAGCTAGTGGTACACAGAAAAGAAAATATAGCGAATGAGGCTCAAACTAGACACCTATGTGAACAAGTACGGCTGTTCAAGTGGGATTTTCTTCCACAATTTCTTCACCGCCTCGTGCGACACTACCGCAGCGCGTCTGCAGTCCATTCTCTCTGCGTCAACCGTGCTATCGTAGAAAGCAGACACAAGCTGGCCTACGACTTGGTCGTCAACAGACCATATAGACCCTATCACACTACGAAATCCGGAGAATTGCATCGCTGCAGCGAGACGGGTCAACTCGTCAGGACTTGATGCATGGCCCACAGTAGCATGACAAGCCGATAGGAATGCAAACACCCAGTATTGCAAGCGAAGCTGGATTATATCTCCGATCGTTAAAGGTCCATCGCGGATTGCGAACGAGGAATCTGTAGTTTCTTCTCTATTCGGCACGCCATGGCAGGCCAGGTGAACCCACTGATGTCGGCTCAATGCATCAAGTATTCGCTGAACTGTTGCATCACCATCCATGAGCGATGTGGATGGGAGATGGGTGCGACATGATGGGTAATATCACCCAACTCAGCAGTGACATGCGGAAGTTTTGCTCCCCTGTATGGGTTTCCCTGCCCAATGGCGGTAAAATGCGGAGTGGATGCAGCTCGAGCAATTTGCTGTCTCGCACGAATGAGTGCTCCCACTTCCATAGTGTGCGTAAAACGCTGACAAGTTGAATTTCGTACAAATGATTGTCACAGGAACTAGCATCACTGACGAGGGTGTGGAACTCGGTGGATAACTCGGAGACCTCGGCTCGTGTGATATCAAGTGGGATGTGGATAGGATCTTGGGTGATCAAGGCGTCGCAGCTGTACGGGCTTGCGTTGATAATAATGACAGGACCATCTTGACTGGAAGTGGCTTACTAGACATGGCCATGGTTAAGAAGTCCGAGATAGTGAGCGACGTGAGTGAAGGTACTCCAGTCAAGTGCGCGAAAGGTGTAGTGTATCCAAGGTGCCCTGAACCGATACAGAGAGCCGCTCCAGGTGCTCGAACCGCCCTATATATCAGAACGGGTCCAACGAGAACAGATTTGGAGAAAGGTGAGGTCGACATTCAGGCACGTTAGAAATCTAGTCTGTGTGCTGACTAAGCTATGGAAAGGGCCGAGAGACCCCGAGTGTACAGTAGTCCGTCAGAACTTACGCGTCAGTCACCGTGACCAGTCACCAGACCTCCGAGTGGCATGTACAAGATTGATTGTCCCAGCTTCTTACCAGGCTCAAATCAAAACTCTCAGAGCAATGCACCCTCCTCCGCGCGCTTTAGCCTTCAATTCAACAATTCACAGCATGTCGCTTGTCCAAGGGAATAGCAGTCATAGGCTGTAGTATCACGGACAGACATAAACCCTACAGCGGCGAAGCGCATAATTTAGTGCACTGACCTCCAGTTTCAGTCCTCCGTTTCGTCTCGCCGGTGTACGTAACAAACCGCCACCGCGCGCCAAGTCAAGTACGTTGGCTCGTGCCACATATCTTCCACTAGGAGATCCTCAAGTCCTCTCATGGCCCACAGCTCAATTCTTATACCAGTGACTACCAGCCTTCTCTCACTTCTTTCTCTCTGCACACGACTCCCGTGATAACAATGCGAGGAATGGGATGGAGATATCGAACAAGAGATACGAACTGCCAAACTCTTCGCCTGGTGTGCTGTTGTTTGGAGTCGGCGCGGGGCACTTGTACCAAGATACGTATCATATCAGCCGCGTTAGAACTGGTGGACTCACTGGTGAGGTGATGGATGAGGCATGAGAGGTGGCGCTTTAGTCGTAGATGTCTGCTGATGGTGTCGATCTCTTATGTTTCGGTGGGCAAACTGGGAGGTCACTGAGGCATTCATATCAAGTTTGGTAGTCTGATACGTTGGGAGCTCTCACACAACCTCACATTTTTTTTTACCTCTAGAAACTATGTCTGGTAATAATGCCTTGCTTTTTGGGTGTGAATCGCAGCGCCTACTCTTCAACGTAGATGCCGGCTTACTTCCACCTAACGCTCGTGCTAGCCCTCGCCTATTACTGATCTACCCTGATATCCTGATCCACTAGACCAACGAGTACATGGAACCATCTCTATCTCCAGTCAGATCTCTCAGAGGACACGCTCGTTTGGTACAAGAGGTGGTGTTTTTGAAATACGAGAATCACCTCAGAGTCATAAGCACATCCGATGACGCGACTGTCGCGACAGTTCGCATCTGGGACGTGGAAACAGGAAATCAAGTTGGAAGCCCATTGGAGGGATACGGAGGTGTGAATGTTGGACTGGTGTTTCAATCGATGGAAGAAGGATTGTAAGCGGGACGGAGGATGGCAAGATCATTATTTGGGATGCAGACACGAAGGACATCATCAATGTTCTGTCGCATCACACATGGTGGGTTGATTCCGTACGTTCTCGCCCGATGAAAAAAGACTCGCGTCCGCATCATATGATGGCACACTAAAGATCTGGGATGTGGAAACAGGAGAACTCGTGTGTGATATAGATGATCACTCAGGCAGACTACGGACAGTGGCGTATTCTCCCAATGGAATTAAGATTGCAAGCGCATCGGCGGATTGTACAGTCCGCATCTGGAGTTCAGCAACCGGTAACTTGTAAGCAACAAACTCAACCACTCGTCCACGACTCGGAGGACGGAGTGTCATTGCACGATGCTAGAAAGGGAGAGGACAGATTCCAACACCGTACACAGCGGAAACGCTGTGCTCATCAGTGGGGGACTGTCAAAATGCGATAATTCTCTTATCCCCCGTATCTCGAAACCACATAAGATTGGCTAAATAACCTCTACCCAATTTCCACCCACTTATCAGGAAAACCCCTACTAATGCACTGGCATGGCATTCCTTCCACACCAACCCATATTGTGTCGGAAGCTGTTCACCATGGAGGTTGAAGCTGCTGGGTTCCTGACTCCCTGATCTTGTACAAGCAGACCACAAGGTCAGGTGTGTGAGAGTTCTGACATCTTGAGTGAATTGCCAGTACACAAGTGCTACACAATGCACCTCACTGCTCTCAAAGTTTAGCTTCCCAACCAAGGGCATGCATTCACTCTGAAGGGTGTGCTCCAATTTCTGAACACACAAGGTGTCAATATCAAAACTAAAGTCATAAAAAATCATTTTCCAAATTTGATGACTTTACTTGTCTGCAACTGTAGGCATTTCCTTAGAAGTGGCCTATAAAAATAGTGTAATGCAATGTAAAGAGGAACATCTCCTTGGTTGCTATTGCAACAATTCATACTACATAGGGGAAAACTTCATATAAAGCCAAACCAGACTCTATCCTATGTACCTTGCATGCCCTACTACTTTCTTACTCCTCTGACCTTTGCTAAAAGAACCAATAAGTGTAAAGTTCACCTTGTTCTAAGATGAATAGCACCCACACATGCAGTTCTTCAAAATGATATCTATGATCATCTTGGATAAGTCATCCTCTTGATCATCTTGATGAAGGACTTCATTCACAGCTTCTTCCACAGCTGCTTGAGTCTGAGATGCTATATATTCACCTGCAACTTGAACTAGTGCCAAGGTCTTCTCCAAATCTTGTTCACTCTGCTGTGATAATGTAAAAGACTGTTCAAGAATAATGATTGTAGCTAGCAGGCTTCTGTTATTAACATTGTGGACACAAAATGAAGAGTGTCACCAATGCCAAGTTGTATGGTTTGTGATAAAGCACTAAATGGCCATTTTGCCTATGATACATTTTCAACATCCTCTATATAGTTGTTACCAAAGTGAGAACATACTGAATGTGTAATGGCAGACTGTACTTGATTGGGAATGCTATCAATGCTTCCAGCATCTTTATGGCCCTAGACATCCACAAAAATTAAAGTATAGGCTCTCATGCAGATTGGAAGAAAAAACATACCATAGCCTTTAACATGCAGTTAGTTACACAACAAGAATGAAAGACAATAGCATGGGATATGGTGACATACAAGCTTCATTGGTATCAGTGGCAGCTACATGATAAACAAGTCAAAGAACACACAAGCTGCAGGAAATACAGTAAGGAAATCACCACACATTAGCATCATGAGCATTCCCATGTCTAGGAACTCACAGTCTATAACAATATAGGAATTTCAGCAAAAAGAAACAATGCTGAATCAATAATGAAGACTCACTGGCTGTATGGAATATGACAATGATTGAATGTTTGTCATTGCTCATAGAATGAAGAACTGCATTACTTACATCCTGTAAGAATATATAATATAAGATGAATATTCTAGAAGTGAAGCAAATAACATAACCAGCTAACATGCAGTTCAACACAGAGGATACAAACATCAAGGGGATTTCAGATGTAGCCATAGCACAAAAGAACCCACCCCCTGTCAAGCCCAGGATGTCAAAAAAAATGAACTTTGAGTATCCAGCTTCATTCTAACTTCAGCTACTATGGGGGAACTTACTCTCTATCAAGCCAAGGACAAGATAAAAATATAAAGATAGTCAGCATGACTACAGTATAACAACAATGGGAGAACTTACTGCCTGTGCAGCGAAGCATATCAGAAGCACATCAGGACATTCTGGCACATTCTGGGTTCAACTACTATGAGGGTACTTACCTCCTGGCAAGTCAAGAATGACACAAGCACGTTAAGAGTGAGCTTCATTTCTAGCTGCCATCAGAGAACTTACAAACTATCAAACCAAGGATGCCACAAGCACATCAAGACAGTCACCTTCATTCCAACTCGAGCCACCATGAGAGAACTTACCAACTGTCAAGCCAAGGATGCCACAAGCACATCAAGACAGTCAGCTTCATTCCAGCTCCAGCCACCATGAGAGAACTTACCCACTGTCAAGCCAAGGATGCCACAAGCACATCAAGACAGTCAGCTTCATTGCAGCTCCAGCCACCATGAGAGAACTCACTCTCTGTCAAGCCAAGGATGCCACAAGCACATCAAGACAGTCAGCTTCATTCCAGCTCCAGCCACC
>MU837117.1:95193-106276 GCA_029603245.1 Rhizopogon salebrosus TDB-379
TGCGCGTCATCAACAACAGGACTGATCAACTTGGAGATGTTCAATGTATCCCTCGAATCCGCTTCGAGTTCACTCCTCCACATGCAAGTTGAACCGTCCACCGCTTACAATTTCCCTTGCGACCACATACAACAATCTTCAACGGTTGCCAAGGTCTCACGCTGGACAAAACTATTCTTGACTTGCGCTGCGATGTCTTCGTACATGGTCAGCTCTACACAGCACTTTCCCGCATCCGCGTGCGAGGCGACTCACCCGTCCTTTTTTCGGACGACAAGAATGATTATGATTACAACACATCAAACGTTGTGTATAAAGAGTTGTTACTAGAATCAGATTAGCAAATAATGTATTAGACAAGCCGCGCAGCGCGGCAATCCCTTGTACTAAAATTAACCAGATTCCTCGGGCGACGTGACGACGTCTGGACATTGATGGATCGAAGTTCATCAGGAAAACCACGCTTTCCTTTTAGTCACTTTACAGCATCTTATTAGATCTTGTTGCAACTCGACACGAGCAGTGACAAAGGCAGAAAAAGGCCACGCGTCCTTTGAATCGCGCATTTTTCTTCTTTTATCCTCCTTATTTAATTACTCTTGGGCTGGGTTTTTAAATCGAACAAAAGGCGGAAAATAGAACAAAAGTGGAATAAAGACGAAACCTACAATGATCTACAATGCGGTAGACGTGATACAACCCACTCTAAGGCTCTTCAAATGACGGCTGAAAGCCAACTAAGCACTGACCGCTTTAAAGTCCATGATTCAAAAAGGAGGTTGTTAATACGATGAGGAACGAGACCTACCCACAGTATGAAATTTTTTTTGGCGCTGGAGAGGTAGGCCCTCGATCATGGCTACCCCAGGCGATATCTTCATGACATGGCAGCACGGTAGATAGACGTTCAAGAAAATCAGACCCCCAGGAAGGCCTCATCATTGGAATCATACGCGAATTCACTGATTTAACGAGTCAACGCTAGCTCAACGAAGAGATCAAAAACTTACGGCTTGAGTGTGGCAAAGGCAAAGACCGCTTGTCCCGTCAACTCGTCTGTAGTACCAATGACTGTAGTCTCAGCAACGCCCTTGTGCATGATCAAGGCGGACTCGACCTCAGCAGCTGACAAACGGTGGCCAGAAACATTGATAACATCTACGAAACGGTCATTACAGGCGGGACACCCTCCAGTGGAGGTCCTTACCATCGATACGGCCCTTGATCCAAATGTAACCATGTTCATCGTGTGTGGCACCGTCTCCGGTGTAGAAAAGTCCGGGGTATGGCTTCATGTAGGTCTCCAGGTAACGGTTGTGGTCGTTGGAGACAGACCAGGCAATTGAAGGCCAAGGTTGCTAGAGTACGAGAACACCCTCACCCTCCGGTTCCTGTCGAACAACACGAGAAGAGATCAAGAAAGCGTAGTAATTTCAATACCTTACCAGAGACAGAGTCCAAAATAGCAGGCTCGATACTGAAGAAGGGAACGGTTGCTGAACCTGGCTTGGTCTCGATTGCACCAGGAAATAGCGTCACAGTAATAGATCCAGTCTCAGTTTGCCTTGGGGAAGATACTAGGCGTGGTCCCGAACGGTTCGGGAATTCACGTACCAGAAAATATCAACAATCGCGCACTGCTCCTGGCCAACATATTCGTTGTAGCAGTTCCAAGCCTCGGGATTAATTGGCTCGCTGAGAGGGTCAAGGACTCGCAAACTGCCGAGATCGTGGTTCTCAACGTGGTGTGCACCTACTCTGCGAAGGAGACGAATGACAGTAGGAGTAGAGTAGAACTGGGTGATCTGGGTGCTTCTGGACAGTCTGTCAGCAGCGGGATGGGGTGGTGTTGATTCGAAGACGGTCATGGTGGCGTCATTTGCGGATCATCTATAAAGAATGTAGGTGTGACCAGTAATTCGACTGATATCAGCCATGCAGACGAACTTGTCGTCTGGGTGAATGTCGAAAACGTATTTTACGGTAAGGGCCACGCCGAGGTGTCCGCAAGTTCTTAACGCTGTTAGTAAATTGCAAGCCTTCATCAAAGGCAGACAAACTAGACAAATACCTAGAGTCCTCACAGCAATCAGTGTGCTGCGGTTGACCGTCCGGCGCTGAATGTGTCTGTCGCACTCCACCGCGCCTCCTTCTGTGCCAGTAGAGGCACGTCTTTCTTCTCTGCAGAAAGCTGCATCGTGGGGTGTGTTTAATAGTAATAGACAGCTGGTGTAAGTGATGCGCAATAGACAGTTTGCAGTTGCAGATCGGTTGAGTAAAAAAGACAAGGTCACACGTGTGACCATCACATTCTCAAGATTTGCACCACCGACAACTTGAATTCGAAATCAACGATTGTTCAACTCCATACCAGGACAGGCCTACGACGTCAAGTATGGAAAGTCAGACAACCGCGCTCATATTTGTAAGCAGTTTGGTCACGTGAAATACCAAACAGGGAATCAGCTTCGATAGGACTCCCAACACCGTTGAAGGCAAAAATTCTCATCCGAAAGTAATCTGAAGTAAGTCTAAACTCCGCAGTGGCCCTGTCGCGGACGTCTCCTACTGTCACTCAAAAAGCTTCTACGGAGTACATACAAACAAGGCACCAAGACACAACCCACCAAACCCAAGCATCAAGTGTTCGCGTAGTACTAGTGTCACCATTCATCCGCAGCATCATCACCTTCTTCATCTGCCTGCCGTCATTCTCCTTCCCGCCCTCTCTCTTATCTGCACCGAACCCCTTCTCTCTTTTCTGAATTCGATCGCACACTCTCATTCTCACTGACATCATACTTAGCGTCAGTGCGTTCACCTTTCTCGCAGATAGTCTGTATTATGTTTACTTGTGCTTGAGCTATTTTGCTAAATTCATTACTACATGGCGCATATATGCACATCAAACTTCGTATCCAAGCCTTCGAGGCTGACATGGAGTATCTGAAGACCTCAAAGCCTAAGATGCCTCACCGTCCGCGCAGAACCTACGCTACACGACTACGCTCAATGCTACTTAATATCCTGCCTCATGTAGTGCTGCCGCGGTTCGGTCCAGAACCATGGTTCGAACCCGACCGTTGGTCAGGTTTTCGGTGATCCGGTTCACTGTGATGCCTTTGAACCTGACCGGACCAGAGTATGGTTCGCGGTTCGTTTTATCTCGGACGGTTCTCCCTCGGTCCTGAACCGTTCCGAACGGTTCTGAACCTGATGTTTTACCGACTGCCCAACATCGAAGTATAAGGTATGTTTGTCTGCCATTCTTTGCCTGCCCGGCACTGAAATTGAAGTTAAGGTAGGGCTCAAGCGCATTCATCAGACCTCACGTGATCAAGCGTTACAATAGCGTTACAGAATGAAATAATGAACATAACAATTCAACTACGATACCTATAATATATACGAAATCGCACAAAAGGCCAGATGCATCATGCGAAGCTGCGAGCGTTTTCCGTTTTCCGTCAGGACAAGGGACAAAGTTGTTATGTTGATTTTTTGAGGGAGAGACAGCCCAAATGCCGAAATGTATGTACGGTGCGGTGCGGCGGAGCTTGTAAACGATACGCTCTGCGACTCACCATGGCTGGGGTCAAGCGTAAATTCAAGACTTGGGCAGCAAACCTACCATGGAAGAAGAGGAGAATCAATATCAGCACTGGTGGCATTGCTTCGAGTGACAAGGAAAATACCCAGGTAAGGTTGAGGCTATGTTCTCTCGTATCGATGTGCTGAGACTTGCAGGTATGCGCTGAGGCTTGCAGGAAGGAGGCAGGCGCGTCAAATGAGCACCCCGACGTGCCAGTTGGTGCCGAGGGCATGAAACTCGACCCATACACACCCAGACGTGCTAGACATGCTTTAAATCACTGGTTCGGAGATGCGGAAGAGAATACACACAGCGTCACACCTTTCTTTGGTTTCAGTGCTTCAAGTCTGAGTCCAATGACCCACAAGACTCCACAAAGACGAACCGTCACCTGCGAGGATGTCACGGGAGACGAGGATGACATGATTGCCATCAGAGGTCTTCACTGGCGTGAAACTGGAGGCCATCCTGAGTCCATGCATGGAATTATCGAGCAGATACCAGCTGAAACTAATCTGCATCATGTGGTGAGTCACAAAAGTCGTTGTGGCATGACAGTAGAGAAAAGAACGCTCACAGTCAAAACAGACTCAGACCCCCCCTACAGCATCTTCGACCTGGAGATTCCCACACGATGACACACCTTCTGCTTCTCTTGATGTTGATGGTCGCCGTGACGGTGGAGATAATGAGATGGATAACGAGACTGATGATGAGTGCGGTGGAAATAATGAGAGCCAGGGGTCAACAGGCACAAGCTACGCCAGCCGCCTACCACCTTCAGTGAATGAAGCACGAGGGGCACTGAAGGACCTTCGGCTTCTTTTGAAACCCCCTCGACATGCCAGTAGAGGATACAATACATCACCATTTGAAGGGACAGTCAAAAAGCGCCTCGAGCTCATGGAGCTATTCCTGGACCGGTACACAAATATCGATGACAGCGGCAAGCCCAAAAATAGTGCCGCTGGGAATTGGACGAGGGCAGCTGAGGATACGGCACTATTTTTTATGAAAGGACCATGGCTTGGTCGAAACCTTCGTTCATGGGCTAGGGCTTATATTAATGACCGTACAAACCTTCCAACTCACAAGTTTGGGTTGAACGTATCACGTATTGAGGACGAGGCACTTGCGGCAGACATCAAGACCCACCTGCAACTCCTTGGTAAATACATACGAGCTGAGGATATTGTCAATTACCTCAAAGATCCGGAAGTCCAGAAACGTCATGGTTTCTCAAGGCCAATTTCACGTGCCACAGCAAAGCGTTGGATGAAGAAGCTTGGTTTTCGATGGAAGACAGAGGGGAAGGGCATGTACTCTGATGGGCACGAACGGGGAGATATAGTTGAGTACCGACAGAATGTTTTCTTGCCAGCATGGGCAGGCTTTCGATCCCACATGCGGGTTTGGAAGCATGGAGATGTGTTGGTCGAGGATATCACCTCACAGTCACCCGGCCGACGTGTTGTAGTCTGGTTTCACGATGAATCAACATTTTATGCCAATGATCGGCGGAAGTTGATCTGGGAGCACAAATCAAAAGGGGCAACCCCACAGCCAAAAGGGGAAGGCACTTCATTGATGGTCGCTGACTTTGTGTCAGCTGATTATGGCTGGCTTCGGTCGAAGGATGGGATGGAGACAACACGTGTTTTATTCAGAGCGGGCAAGACACGAGATGGATACTACACCAACAATGAAATCCTGCGACATGTGGAGAGGGCCATGTCAATTCTGGAGAAAGACTACACTGAAGAGGACCATATTTTCATTTTCGACAATGCAACTACACATCTCAAACGTCCCGATGACGCTCTTTCTGCCCGACACTTACCAAAAAATCCAATCCAGGACTGGGGGATCACCGTGACAGCAACAGACGCAAATGGAAAGCCACTGCATGGCTTGGATGGCAAACCCATGAAAAAAAAGGTACCAATGGCTCCTGGACGTCTTTCAGATGGGACTGTGCAGCCACTGTATTTTCCTGCTAGTCATCCAAAAGCTGGTTGGTTCAAAGGAATGGCAGCAATTCTACGAGAGCGAGGATTTGAGGAGGAAGCTCGATTGAGATCCGAATGTCCTGGCTTTAAGTGCCCACCCGATAAAGTGGGCCGGTGTTGCTGCCGTCGTGTTCTGTACCGACAGCCTGATTTTTCTGAAGGTTTGTCGACACTTGAATTGACTTGTCAGGCACGCGGCTTCCGCGTCATATTTTTGCCAAAATATCATTGTGAGCTCAATTTTATTGAGCAGTGCTGGGGCTGTGCAAAACGTGAATATCGCAAATTTCCTCCTTCCCCCAAAGAGTCTGATTTAGAGCGCAATGTGATCGCGGCCCTTGATTCAGTCACACTTGAGTCAATGCGCAAGTATGTTATCTTGTGTTGTCATAAGCTTTTGTTTGCACTGACCACCAATCACACAGATACTCTATTAGATCTCAGAGATTTATGGATGCTTATTGGAAGGGCTTGAACGGGCGGCAGGCTGCATGGGCTGCAAAGCATTACCGTGGTCATCGTGTGCTCCCAGAGTCTATCATGCAGGAGCTGGATAATGAGAATATTGTTTGAATAACTACTATACATTCTTAGCTAACATTACATTACTTCTGCTAGATACATTTCTTAAGTTCTCGTTCTTTATAGTGTAACTATTCATCCTATTCTACCGTAGCACTTACTACTAGTCAGATGCCGACCGGCATCACTTATCCTTTTGTCTGTCACACACTTGTCACATCACGTGAGGTCTGATGAATGCGCTTGAGCCCTACCTTACCTCATGTAGACAATTTCCCACAGTGCACGACATTTGCTAGGTGGACGGCAGGATGAACGCTAAGCGCTAATCTCCAAGGTACAGCTGCATCGTCGTAAGGTGTAAGGTTGCCATCAGTTTGATGTACTCCAGGTAAGTCCAGACCATGTTCATGTTCCCTGGATATGTACTTACGCCAGGCTGACTTGGACATGATGCGCCAGACTTGCGCAGGCCGCGACCTAGGTGCAGTCAGGAATGAATCCTCACGAGAACGTAAGTGTCATTCCCGTGTCGTATTTTCTTTCACTAATAATATTCTAGCACAGTAGCCCGCATTGAGTCTATGATACTCACCCCCAGAACCTCCCATCGCTCGGATACACCATCCAGCACGTTACCTCCATCCCCCAGCCTTCCAACACCCTTTCGCCACCCAAATGTGCCTCTCATCACTCACCGGCATCCCTTCATTCAAACGCGACCCCAGCCTTCACAAAACTCTATTTTTGACCCAAGCACCTTTCCAACATCCTCCATGCCTTACCGACATCCTCCCTTCATCTAAATGCGCATTAGTTCACCCAGATGCACCTCCCTTCACTCAAACGCGACCACAGTCTTCCCAAAACTCTCTTTGACCCAAACGCCTTTCCAACACCCTCCACGTTCTCCCAGCTTCCCAAGCGCACCCCCAAACCGTCCTTCGCCATCCAGTAGCATGATCACCGCTATCGCGTACGGTGCTGACAAGGACTTCAACGACAACCGTCTCGACCACTTCATCTAGGAGTTCAAGTGTAAGAATAAGAAGGGTATGTATACTTTTTGTAACTAATCTGATGCTCATCGCCGTTGAATAGATTTTTCTACTAACTCTCGCCGCCTGTGAGCATGCCAAGCGCACCCTCTCCTCGCCGCTGGGCTACACGAACCACACTGAGGTCGACTCCCTACCGATCACCCTGCCACCTACACTGCCCGCAGTCTGATCTCTGCCCAGCATTGACCGACTGCCGGATATGTTGAGGGTCGGGAAGAGGTCGACCTACGGTGCCAGTGGGTCTTACGCCTGTGGCAGCTTTACCCTGGTAGCGTTGGTGGCATGCCCCACAGACAAACCGCCCAGGCTGCCCATGAATGATTGTAGCAATATAGAAGCAAGGCTCGCCTTTACGGATCTTGGAAGCACATGACGGGCGTTGACAAATGCGATCTTCATTAGCAAAAGCATCTTCGGTGAATTGTGTTACGAGCTCTGAGTCGTGAGAGGCCATGAATAATATATGATAGCTGGGAGGTTTGAAAAACACAACTCGAAAGACGTAGTTTAAATAGTTGCAGTCTTGCAGAGGTACTAGTGAGCTATTGCGCTGAGAATGTCCAACCTGGTGTCCCCCTTACCTCGGAGATAGGATATCAATGACAAATCTGAAGGAAAAATTGCAGCCAACGTGAGCACGAGCTCGAACTCGAGAATCCTGGATGCTCTCCATGTGCTCCAAGGGCATTCGAGTGAGGCTTGGCCGCATGTGGCAACATGGCAGGAGATGTAACATGCAGAAGTGAAGCGAAATGCGATAAAGATGTGCACCGTGACATGCACCCGGGCCTGACCCTGAAGCCTGAATCTGAGGATGTGAGGGCATGTCAGTAAGTGATGGAAAGGCCGTTCTTACTTCGTCAGATCTATCCTGATGACGCAGTACATTCAATTCAGCGCTCTTCAACTCATGGCATGATGCAGTCCGACTGCCCCAAATACATATAAATGTAGATAACGGTACACAGTTCAACTAGCATGTACTGGAGTCGGGAACTTGGTGCACGAGCGCCGCTACCAATTCAGCGCTTTTCACACGATGCCGCACTTTACAATTAGAAGGTACTGGATCAATCACCTCGTGACGTTGATTCCCATTTCCTTGTAGTGTTCGAAGAGGGACAAGATAACGAACAACACCATGCTCACTCGGAAATCGACACCCTCGCTTCATGATGCACTCTAAAATTAGAAGGTACTGGATTATCTGGACCAGGGAACATTATTGGGGGGCTCAGGACAAGATGTCGAAGTCTTTGATTTTGTTGATTTACATTTCCTTGTACTAGCGTTCGGAGATAACGAACAACAGCCTGCTGACTCGGAGATCAACACCCTTGCTTCCATGGTGGGAATCTCAGTTGGTCTTCCATTGCCATTTCCTTGTAGCGTTTGAAGAGGGACGAGATAACAAATAACATCATGCTGACTCGGAGATTGACACCCTCGCTTCCATGGTGAGAGTCTCAGCTGGTCTTCCATCTTCTGCTCATTTGTTTGAATTAATTCTCAGTTGTGCATCTTCATTTGTAAGTGTTCCGGCAGGGCTGGCATCTCAAGAATCTGCAGGATATCGTGGTTGGTACTGACAATGCAAAGTCAAAACGCGAGTTCAAGAAACTCTCCAAGCACATGGGTGATGGGTGACAAGCTTGATAAAGAAAAGGGCTGGTATGCACTCCTGTCCACCTCTCCTCCCTCCCTCGACCCTAATCTCATCACTCAGCATTATTGAATCTCTCAAAGCTCTAGACTTCAAACGGAATGCTTCCACCGACCTGGTTCGTCAACGTGCTGTAAAACGTGAGTGTTCTCATGAGGCATGTTCTTGAAATTTTAGTATGCTTGCCTCGGAGATAGCACTAGGTGCATAGATTGTGAATCATCGTATAAATGCGCTGCAGAAGTTGCTACATTGGCCTACCATAGAACCGCAGAACCAGAGTTATCATATGGACAGAAGTAAGAATACCCGGCATGCTGCCAGTGATTGTGTTAGCGGAGACTTCGGTATCCTTACCTCGGACTCGGAGATAGGTCCATACTAGCCTGAGGACCGCAAATCGTTCTGAATTAGTTGTAGAAGTTGCCATAATGACATTAACCTAGTAGTGTTTTGTGTGACCCCTAAATGTTCAACATCACGCGTTATCTCGTACCATCGGTCGTATCAGTGTGATTAGAAGTTCTGCTAGTTTAAAACAGTAGTTAAATAAAGTTAGTGCACAAGTAGTACTTCACAGGCCTTGCAGTTGGTCTGACCGTGACGGGGTTCGTCTCAAAATGCCTAACCAGAACAAGCCAACACGTATGTACATCATCTCAGGCCCACTCTGCTGCCCTGCAATGCGTCGCTCTAACATCGGTCTCTTTCAATCCTAGCACCACTGGACGAGATCGCACCTCTCATCCTTCGCCTGTGGAAAGCACGCCAGACAGACCGGGATATCGTTCGCGCTTTACAGAAGCACATCGACACAAACCGTTATGGTATCGGGTACGTAGATATGTGCCAATAGTTCAACGTCAACCGTCTGATACTCAACTGTCTAGGCTCACTAAATTTGTACAGATACGAATTGGTATGGGCCTCCTGCGGACACGTCAACAAGGTCATACTATAGAGTCTATCCGTGAGCCTATGATCGATCTGCGTCAGATGTATCCAAAAGCTGGTATCCGAGAGGTTATCAGTCTACTTTTTCATGAAAAGAACATGAGCGTCTCAAGGTGGTGTTACATTCTACTGACCGTGGTATTGGTTGATATCTGATTCACTGAGTAGAACCATTGTCAGTTCATACTTCGCTGCCTATGAGCCTGAACTTGTACGTGAGCGGAAAGCTGGGCGGCTCAAGAGGAGACGCTTCTGGGCTGCAGGTGTCAACGATTTATTTGCAGTCGACCAGCACGACAAATGGTTGAGATTTGGTCTCGGTCTCCACACTGGGATCGAACCATTTTCTGGACGCATTATGTGGATCCGCGTGTGGCATTCCAACAGAAACCCACAGCTCATCTTATCATATTACCTCGATACGATCAAAGAACTTGGCCGTGAGTCTTTTATTCATGTTACTTCAAATTCGTGGTTTTGTAATTCGCTACTGATTTTTTCACTGCAGACATGCCTTTGATCACGCAGAGTGACTTAGGTACCGAAAACTATGGTATTGCCAATGCTCAAACTCTTCTTCGCCAGCACTACGACCCCAACCTTCAGGGAACGCTGCAGCACCGTTGGATGCGTACCAAAAAAAATGTTATGCCAGAGATTACTTGGTCTCAGCTACGACGTAGATTCACTCCAGGCTTTGAGACATTGCTCGACCAAGGTGTCAACGAGGGCTGGTATGATGCAGGGAATACTCTTCAGAAGTTTGTCTTCCATATACTGACAGCTTCGGGCAATGAGCACATCTAATGTTGCGAGTATTAGCATGGTATTTCGCTGGGTTTTCATACCCTGGTTACAGCAAGAACTGGATGCATATCGGGACCGCATTAACAATACAGCTAAGAGACGTGATCGCAACAAGGCAAGTAGATTCAACCATCAGTCACCGGTGGTGTCAGAGTCTGACCTTTCATCAGATACTCCCACATGGTGTCCCAAGCCTTATTTACGACTCCCCTGAAGACTTCAATGCTCTAGATTTCAAGGTAAGTGTCATCGTGTTAGATTGTCAACTGGACTCCATGGGCTCTAGGTTACCATAGATGACGAAGGCATCAAGCACGTTCGTGAACTTTACATAAACTCTTCCAGTTCAGTGTTCGACATTGTCCCACCTGCACTCGGGAACTTTATTCAACACTGCTACGCTCAACTGGGTTGTCCCGAAGTCACGCGGTCGACTGTTTGGACAGTGTATAGGAACTTGCTGTCTATGCTGCAA
>MU837118.1:55568-69707 GCA_029603245.1 Rhizopogon salebrosus TDB-379
ATCGAGGACATCCCTTCTTCCAAGTTCCATGTCATGGAGCATATGAAGATAAATGATCTCGAAGCATGATAGGGAAGTTTATACGGCTATTACGGCATTGTATAACACTCCTGTTGAGATGAATAGTACGTCGAAGTGAGGCTGAACGTAGTCGATGCAATCGTCGAAGAAACCAAGAGACGTATCCCACACCGTGACTGAGGGATCACGGTTCCAAATACGATGCTGTAGTTACAGAAGCGATGTGGAGTGACATCATCATTACAACTCATTCGTAGGTTCGCCCTCATCTGTTTTGCCAACGCTAGTATCATCTACTACAATGTTAAAGCTTATGATTTTGCAGGAATATCGCTTTGTGTGTTATGTAGATGCTACCACTACAATAATATCTCAGGCTGTCAGGCAACTTGGAAAACTTCAACCAATGCAGTATATCATCTGACGGTCCTCCAAGTGACTCTGACTCGAATAATATCACGACCTGGATGCTACGGGAGAGGCAACTGCAGAGTTTCCGTTACTATTAGAACACCCGTAAGCTGCACAAAATGTATGGTGATCTTGTCATTATTCTAGCATGTGTATTGTCCCGATGATCCATGATCGTCCTGGCATCCTGGCATCCAGCAACCTCATGTTGCTCAAGCGCACCCTCCAACAACCCCACCTTTCCTTCCCCGTTGCTTGAACATGCCATTCAACGCTCTCCAGCGCCCTGCCAGCGCCCGGGCGCACGTCACAGTGCCGCCGTTTAGATGGATCACCGCCGACCAGTTGCTTGTTGAAGGAAGAGATCGAGTTGAAGATGGATGGTAGTGGGACTAGGTATATTTCCTCACCCACATCCATTCTTCAATTTGACCACCACTCTCCCTCGAATGCAGCGCTCTCCTTCGATACACCATCCCCTGAATTTGCCATCCCTTAGATGCGTCATAGCAAAGGAATAGTGAACCTGACCCTGGTAGGTGTTAATAAATTTGCCCCACAGTGACGAGATCAAACGCTCAACCTATCTCTTCGATTCGGTGACGAGAACAAATGGCCGACCCCCAGCGCCATATTTCTTCGCTTCCGCCCAAGAAACGTTCCAAGGTTCTTGTACTAGTACCGTGAGGGTGTCTTCCATTCCAGCGCTCTAACAATTACAAGAATAATTCAATGGTGTTAATTTAGTGTTTGCGGTCGGTGTTCAGTCAGCAGTGAGTGTGATACTCTGCTCCACAGCGTTCTAGTATGTTCACAAGTGACTCAATCGATTCAAATCTGCACTCCACTTGAACACCGTTTACGGTAGTACTGGTAAGTAATTTGAGTTCGTACTTGTCGGATTCCGCTGTCTCATCAAGCCGTACTTCATTGCTAATCTAGTAAATAGGTTTTAATCGGGCATGACCGCATGCTTGACATTTTGAGGAGGGATATTCTTGATTCGTAGTGGCATAAAGGCAGATCTTGTTGATTTAATACCCCATTCCCCATTCCCCACTCGCCTGCATCCACTCGTCGGTTTCACTATGGGTTACACTGCATCATTGGAGGATTATAAGACTATGCTCCGTGACGCCGTGAAGGTCGAGCTTTCAACTATCCCTGTACGACGCTTTTCCCTAGTTTTCGCTGCTCAAGCAATACCAATCATATTACTTTTTAATTCAGCTGTATCTTTACTCGATATACAGCATCAAAAAAGATGGAGCAGGTGGCACTAAAGCTAGGGCGAAAATTTTAGGTAATCCTTACCACCCGGGCCCTACTCACAATCGTTTATAACTTGCTTTTAGTTATTGTACACCAGGAAATGTTGCACCTGGCACTCGCTGGAAATCTCCTGACATCGGTCGGCGGGTCTCCGCATCTCTACTCCGCTGCATTTCTACCGACCTACGGTGGTACAGACGACGTCCTTCTTCATTCGAAAATACCACTCAGACTTGAGCACTGTGGAAAAGGCAGCCTTGAATGCTTTTTGAAGGTGACTTGACTTCTCGTATCATACCAGGAATCTATCCCGAACCATTACATGTATGTCAGATCGAAGCCCCTTACCAGGCGCCGCCAAAACTTAAACCCGAAGAAGAGAGGGCCAACATTGGTCGTTCTGATTCTCGTGTCATGACGCAGGGCGATCTCGGTAATTATAACAGCATCGGAGAGTTCTATACCAAGCTCGAAGAGAGTAGGTGTCCTGCTTCCCGTCAGGCCACCACTAAGCCTATTTTTTCAAGTGATCAAGGGCTGTAAAGACTATATTGATTTCGGTTATAAAAACAAGCAATTTTCCGCTACGGAATTTTTCGCTGACAAGATGATTCAAGTGGACGACCAGAAGTCTGCCCACGATGCCTTGAAGATCATTATCGATCAAGGTGAAGGCAGTGTCGGGGTCGAGGATGCACATTATCAAATGTTCCTCAAACTGTACTCGGAGCGAACAGAGTGGACATGCTGGCCAGTGCCGAGTTCCCCAAACACCGAGATGTACAAGGCGGACACTCTTCTGTATGAGGTGAGTATTTGGTTACATGCAACGTTCCATGTCCTTGAAAGCAATGTTTCATTAGTTAGCACGTGCATCAGACGCAGCCTACTGCTACCTGTTGGTCACGATCCAGAAGACCTGGCGAGTTGGTGACCTTGGCCTTCGGCGTAGCCTTATCGCCAATATTCATTCGACCATGGTCAACATAATGACACCCATAGCCGAGTTCATGGTTGAGGAACCATTCCAGAATGGTAGCGCTGCTCCAGCCTTCCAGTTTTACGAGACCAAAGCTGGAGAGGAACCGGATGATGTTGACGAAGCAGCCAAGGAATTGCATGAAGCAATCAAACGTCACCTTGGAGGCGCTATCGATGCTGTGCAAGGTGATTTGAAGAAGAAGGCATTGAAAGCTATCGAGTCCTCTGCAAAATGCATCTCGTGGCCTGTGTAGGATATGTTAATATTCCCTGATGGGGTGATCACCGAGTTGTGCTTGTATTAATAATGACGTATATGCCACCGTATCATAGCTACATTGCAATCGTTGTATGGGATGTGTCAGGCCGCCCTATCGAGTGTTACATCTGCGCAATCTGTATCTGGACTACGATGAGTGTGGAATCTCTGTTGCATGCATCAACCACATTCTGCCTATCATACAGGTCTACACACATAGCCGACTGGCGCAGCCAAAATTCCAAAAACATGATAGCCTCATCAGGTTATCAGCTTACTTTCTTACATTCCAAAACTCCCCATCAAACCTCTTGCCTTGACTGTAGAAGTACTGTTTCTCTTTCACGTATTTGGACCAAACTTGAGAGTAGAGTTCACGTATGCCAGAGGTCAGATCACTTGACCCCGGCGCGAGAATGTCCTGTGCGATAGCACCACCGACAACACAACCCGTTTTCATGGCCGTGATCATACCTTGTGACGAGAGCGGATCGAACGCCATAGCAGCATCCCCTACAGCTACCCATCTTGCTCCTTCCGGGCCTGCGGTGTCACAAGGTGGCTCGAGGCGGGAGGAGCCGGCTGCCGTGCACATGGGATATCTGGTATCGCTATCGATCAGAATGTCATACTCGCCCTCAGTAATGAGACGTGAAATGTGCTGAGTAGTGTGTAGGAGATTCATGAATCCGTCGCGGTTGCGTGCGTCCCTTGAAGTCGGATGGGTGTCATCCGTGTGATACGCAACGACTCGACGGTTATGGGGTATCGGGGAGCTGTACCACCACCCAGACTCGCTGGCTTCAATCATTGTTCGGTAATCATGATCTTCAGTGGTGATGGAGGGGACAAACACGCAATAAAATGCGAGGAGGGCGTCTTCCTTCACTATTCTTGAGCCTAGCTGTCGACAAGCACTCCAGTTTGGTAAATTCTGCCTTGATGGAGATTATCTCATACCTTGCGGGCGATAGATGATTTTCGGCCTGAGGCATCAACAACCCACTTCGAATTATACAGCTTTCTCTCGTCGGACGCGTTGTCATTGACTGATATAGACCAGCAGCTACTGTCATCCGTTTTGTCTATGCCAATGAAGTTGCCCTTTACAAGTGAGGTGGGGCCTGGGCAAATGCTCTCCACAGTGTCACGCAAAATCTGGTCGAATGAGGCCCGGTCAAGATGCCATCCCATGCCGAACGGATTCATCATCCCATAAGTCTCTTCCAGCGCAGGGGTTGCCCAAGCAGATGCATTGCCAGTGCACTTTATCTGGATGCTATCGGAATCTTTCGTAAGTCGGTCGAGGAGCTGGGGAGAAAGAGAGGCGAGGACTGGCTTTGCTGCAGCAGGTAACGATTCGCCGATCTAAGTAATCATCGCGGTCAAGAGCGAAGGATAAGGACGCTTGGTGGAAAGGAGAATTCACCTTAAACACGTTAGGATTGGCATCATCTAGGATCAGAATCGATGCGCCGGGATTGGCGTGAAAGAGAGCTAAAGCAGTCGCGCAACCAGCGACACCACCCCCTACGATGATTACTGTCCGATGTGATGAGAATTGAAATAAGATTGGATTGATGAATCTGAATTATACCATCAAAATAAGAAATGTTTTCCTCAGGGCTCGAGGACATCGTGCGCTGCAATTTCTAGTAAACGATCCGGCATGAATGTTGAGACGCGGGCGCCTACCAGAGATCATTAGGCAAAACAAGGCATATAAATAAGTACTGACTGAGCACCCCAGATGTTAAGACACGTGCTTTCACCGAAGAAGTGTAGATAAGGTGGATATGCCGACGCATGCATGGACGATTACTGTATGCACCGAACCCCAATTCATTCATCCCCAAGTGAGTGAAATACAAGAAACACCTAGGTTTCCAGAGTGATACGAAAATCAAACATCGTACAGTGCAACGCGAACGAATAGCAAGGACAACATCTGATGAGAATAAAATCCGACAGCGTGGAATGCGCATGATATCAAAAAGGAATTGTGCGATGGGATAGCGTTCGAAGGGGATGAGCAGTGAATGGCATATGGGTGTGAAGATCGATGGTGTTATCAAACGAACCCCTTCTGTATGTCAAACGAGACTCATATGCGTCGGCTTGTACGAGTAGTCATTGGCGAGAAAGCGAAGTAGAGCGGCGCTCACGTCAGAAGCATGAGTTATAGTGATATCATGACCACCATTACTGATGGTGACAAGGTCTGCATGCGGCACGAGGTCGCGTATCTTAGAAGCGTACTTATACGGGACAGTTTTATCCGCCGTGCCCTGCATCGAGGTCAGGGTTGTCAAGGCATGTTGATGGAAAAAACTCCTTACGTGAATGAGTAACACTTGGTTGCTGGAGTATGCAAGTGTCTGGAATGCGAAATGTAGGCCACGAATAGGACCATCGCGAAGGGAAGATGCCACGGCGGCATTATAGTGAGGAAGATGAGCAGATTGGAGACGCAGAATCTAAGAGATGACAATCAGAATTGTGCGATATGTTGTCGAGAAAACAATTGACTTCTTCTATCGGATTGATTTCATGAAGTTCAGAGGATTTAGAGGCGTTCGCGAGGCGGCGCATGTAATACTGTATCAAAGTCAGACGTGAGAGACAGGAGTAGTCCCTGAAGCTCACTTGGAAAGGAGGAAGGGTGGATACAGTCTGCACGAAGGGGGATGACATAAATTTCGCCGTGCGGGAAAGATCGCTCGACTATATCAAGTGTTAGGTGGTGCTTGTGTGGATTCGGTTGTCAGCTACCTCAACAATACCCGCGGAGGCAACAAGAGCGACTTTTCCGTTTACAAGATGGGGAAAGTGAGCTGAAAATGCAGTTGCAATACCACCTCCCTATTCGCGATCGGAGATCAGGTAACATATAAACATAAGCAAACGAATTTACCATCGATAACCCTACAATGAATGCATTATCCCATTTAACGTGCTGCATAAGGAGCGCAAGTTGTGTGGTGTGAAGTGTGGTATCATAAGTTACTTGTGGGGCATCTGAGTAGCCGCGACCATACAAATCTACATTATCGCCAGTTCAATGTTAATCTTCACATACATCGAGGGAGACTAACATACCGTACAAAAGCACCCGGTATCCTCGCGAGGCGAGTACAGGCGCCACGTCTTTCCAGACGATAGCAGGGATGGATAGACCATGTATGAGAACAACCTAGCGGTACTGATAAGTCTATAATATTTGCGCGCGCGAACACACGCACCCTACGTCCGTTCTCCGGTCCTATGAGCCAATACCGTACCTGTGACATATCACGTCAGTAGAGAATACGAGTACTTAGGAGGAATACGTACTCGTCCTAAAGGAAAGTTCGCGTATGCGCCTCCACTATAAAAGTCCTCCGGGTATATGTTCCACGATGGTGATGAACTCGGAAGATGGGCGAGGGATGTATGAATGATAGGCGCTGTGGGTGACCGCGGGAAGCTAGCGTAAAGGTAGGCGGCAGTGAGAAAAAGCGAGGGAAGTATGATCAGGGAAAAGTTCAGACGGTGAAATGGGTTTGAGCTCATCGTCATACTATGTACAAGATGGGGGTAGCAGTGTCATCGAGCTCAGGCTCTAGCCAATATTATATATGCAACAGCACCTATTGAACCCGTCGGGAGTAAGGGGTTCAACGAGGTAGCCGCGGGGTCACGAGACTCAAAGGTCGCATCGTCACATGACTTTAGCTTATGCAACTCCGATAGATCACGTGATGCCAACCGCGCGTTGATTTGCCGTTGTTTGGCTTTTTGATTTCTTGCGACCGACTCCTGCGTACTCATCGTCACCCACGACAACGACAACTCGTATGACAACGGGTTTCATTGCTTGTCACGATGACTAACGAATACCCGCCCCTTGATTTTGATGACCTTGTCCACATCATGTCCCCTTCCCCGGCGCCACCATCCGCAACACTGGATGACTCTCAACTACCCCTCCGCCCTCGGAGCACTTCTCCGGAGCCCCCAAACGATGTAGGTGTACCAGAAATGCGCATGGATATTTTGGCTACACAGGATTCTAATGGAAGGGAGAACGAGCCAGCCGAGATGGTGCGTTATGTGCTGTTCGATATTAATGAGGGACCTTGGACTTATTTATCTATAGGATCTGAAGCAAACCAGTGCCGTACATCCTGACCCTGAACAAATTATTAGACAGGCAGAGATAATATCCTGTCTAATAGAGCAGCGAGATATGCTCGTACAACAGGCAGAGGAACAGAGATTGCGGTGGAACTCAGAGAAGGATGGCTGGGCCCGGATGGCAGAAGCACTTATTGCACAGCAAGCAAAACATCGGAATGCGGCTGAAAAAGATGAAGTGAGTCGTCTTGGAATTTCACTTCCCTTGTAGCCATTTTGGTGTTGCAAGAGTGCACGTCCGTCTTGACGAACCATTTTCGATGTCACTCGGCCGCGGTGCCGTTGGTCGTAAGCCAAATCAATAGACTTGTTATTCACTGATTATGGCTGGATGACCCTTCTATTTGCAACCTTTCGCTATAGATTACCGGAGACTGACTGTGTTTAGGATCTCGAGCGACAACATGCCTCAACTGAAGCAGACAATCGAAGTCTTCGCCAGCGGGTGAGCTTTTTTTTACACCGCATATCCCTATACCTGACACTCCTGTCAGCTTCATGAAGCTCAATCGCGTCTCTCCATCCTCGAAGGTGAACTGTCCCGCCTCCGCCCGTTGCTTCTCATGCAACCTCTTGCATTGAATGGACCCGCCGCATCGACGCAAGCACCACCGAGGGCTCGACCACACCGTCGGAGAAGGAATGACTCAAATACGCATGCACTAACTACGGAAGACGAGGACCCCGGCCCTGATGCTTCTGATGACGACCATCTGGCAGGCCATGAGGATACGCCCATACCGCTCCAAACAACACCGAAACAGAAATCCCATCCAGCAGCGGCAAGTCTGCATCCTCAACCTCAGAAGCGCCGTCACTCTCAAAAACACGCACCACGAGTTCTGACTGCGGATGCAAGAACGGAGCACTTACTTTTGGCAGCGAAGAGAATCGGAAGACAGCGTGCGGGCATTATGGCTGGCCTCACGCAGACACTGGATAGGCGGGATGAATCAACCTCAACCGTTGTTGCTACCCCTAAGACACCGAAGCGGACTGCAGCCGTTCCCCATGGACCAGGGTACGTCTATCTTAATAGTCCTATACGCCCTGGTGCTGTGCCGATGCTTGTTCCGGCATACCCACATCACATGCTCCAAACACCCAGCTCTTCTAAGACAGCCGCTTCGGCGTCTTCCTCCACTCAACAACAGAAGCAACAGCAGAGTGCTCGCAACCAGAACCTACCAACACCTCTAGACTCTCTTTTGAGTGCAGCAAGGTCGATGATGGACAATGATGAAGACGAGGAAGAAACCCTCATCAGCACGAGGCGGTCACGGTCAAGCGATATACCTGAGAGTCCTATACCGAAACGCAGGAAAATCGCCCCTCGGAACACGGTCCGTGCGCTCAGAGACCAAGCGGCAGATCATGGTGCAGCGCAACAGAGCAGCAGTTCAGCTCGCGCCGGCTCCAGTTCCACTGCTACTGTTAGCAGGGTTCGATCAGGACTGGACGTGCTAGCCGACCAAGCCGCCGCATTCTCTTCGCAAGATCAACACTCCCGTTTGGAACCTCAGTCACGGGCCAAGGGTAAAGCAAAGGAGACAGCTCCTACCCCTCTCGACAAATCTCGAGTTCAAACTCGGTTAAGAGAGAAAAACAAGTTGAAGAGGAAGCAGTCCGTACCTGATGTCATCCCCCAACGTTCTCAGCCTCTCCGCCCCTCTCCATTGCCCCGAGCAGCAATGGCAACTGATTGGGGTGCGGAGCCACCGAGTCTACGTCCAGTTCAATGGACCGATGGATCTGCCCAGGTTTCGTCTGAACGAGATTCTACCCGCGAGAACGCCTCAACACCTCCCCCTCCTACCTCCAGAACGACATCTCCTACACCTCCTGCGCAACCAGAGCCGGTTGATCAGGTGATGCATGATCTTTCTAACAGTGTGACTGCACCATCGCCTCTACCTCCTACTGAACCCTCCCCCGCTCCCTTCGTGGACGTGCCCTCAAGTCAGTCCATATTCAATGATCCATTCCTTGTACCTTCAACCTTTCCGCATGAAAACTCCTTGACTGCGGAAGCTGTAGCTCCGTCGTCTGCACTACACCAGCGAGCAGCCACGACCCCGATCAATAGTAGTTGGGGGGACGCCTCGCTAGATGTGCAAGCACATGTGCGACATGAGACTGCCCCCGGGAGCGCCAATTCTGTGGCTGATGGTACCGGATCGGGTTCTGGTCCTGCGTCCGTGGCGATCATGAAGCACAAGGAGGTCACCAAAGTTACGGGCCAGGATGCTCCGAAGAGGCAGCGAAGTCCTTACGTCAAGTGGAGCAAAGAGGAGGATGAACTACTTACTCAGGTTCGTCCGCGTGATTTTTGCAGGCCGGCGGGACGCTTGACGCAGTATTTACAGGCTGTCGACAAATACGGGCAGAAATGGGACCTAGTCCAGAAAGCGTTGCCATCAAGGGGATATCACCAAGTTCGTCAACGATGGCTGCGTAAGCTAGGTGCGCTGCATTCACCCATTCTTCTCTTTCAATACTTATTCTGCTCTAGGGGTCTTCGACAGCAAGCCAGACCTGTCTTCCTTCCAGACCGGTTTCCCATCGGGTTCGCATTTAGGAGAGACGCAAGGGTCACCAGCTCCAGCTGAACCTCCTCCAAATCCGAAGCTCGGGCTTGCTCCGCTGAGTAGCGAACTCGCTATTTCGTCTTTTTTGTCTGGGAGAGGGGAGAGTCGACTGTCATAGTAATGTCGTTTTCTTGGTCATTGTGTTGTCAAATGGATTGTACCTTACTGTATGGGTTTACACACCAGCCGTTGTTAATGTTTTCGTTGTGAATGTAATACGTAGCTGGTGCTTGATTTTCGACGAAACACTGTACGCGTGAATAGTATACTAGTACGCGGAATTATTGAATGTCCGCTTTGTCACCGATACCTCCGCGGCTTCGTCTCGCGCTTGCCCCGCCTTTGTTCCAACTTTGCTCAAAACTTTTGTTCTTCAGGGCCTGATTGCAGTTGCCATGATCGCAATTCAGTTACCATCACAATTGTCATCTGAAATAACACAAGGACCCATATGGACCTACAAGTCGAGTATTCGCCCCAGTTCGCACTAGTACTGTGGCAGGCTGGCAGGCATGGCACTGTCAAGTCGTCGCCTAGACAAACCTTTATGGCATGTTCCCTGAAAACAATGATAACTTATATTCGTAGGGCCTGAATATAAGCGTCAAACTGCTTCATCCTGGCTCTTCACTGAACCCAGACGAACACTTTCAGACGATGACTTCTTCTCAGCCCCAAAATAATGTTCTTACCTCGTTCTCGTTCGCTCCAACTAACATGTCTGCCGCCCGAGTTGAGTGGAATAGATACGCGGGTGACATTCCTGTCACTGGCAGAGGTCACGAGGAGGGATCTTCTCATAAAGATGGACATCCTGCGCCATCAGGCGGTATCTCTGTTCCACTTGCATCAAACTCTACTCGTGCTGGTACAGAAGTCGACACAAAACTTGGACTCTCCGTTGTCAAGAATGCGCTTCCAGGGACTATGCCCGGGGCAGGCGCCTCAACCGATACTATGACTCAAAGAGCGCAGCCGAACGATGCAAGAACCACAACTGCACCTCCCATAAAACTTGGACCCTCCCCGATTAAGAATGCACTTCCAGGAACAATGCCCAAGGCAGGTGCTTCAACCGATACTATTACTCAAAGAGCACAATCGAACGATACAAGAACCACAACTACGCCTCCTGAGATGGTGACAAGAACGGTCATAGGGCCTCCCGAGTTTTTCTACTCCAAGGGGCACCCTTTTTATTTTTCTGAGACAAGGTAGGCTTTTCGTCAGAATCCCGTTACAAGATTTGCATACATGCAACTGAACATCGGTACAGAGTACTCCCGAAATTCTGGGCAAAGCACGTTCACTTCAGTGGCAAAGTTTATTTCCACAATCCTCGCTTCAATTTGGTTACGCCCGATGACATTCGAGAGCCGCTGATACTTGAGAAAGTTGAACGGGCTTGGAAGCAGGATATAAACAGGTTTAAAAAGGTTATTGATCCGGAGGAACTTCCATATTGTGAACATGTAGTGACGCTTCCGCGCCTTGATTCATCCGACTCCGCCGCGGCAGATGTGTACCACGTTACTACTGGGTTAAAGCGTGTTCTGCGCATGAAAGGGGACGAAGGTCTGTAATCAGTGATCACGCGTGGACTCACTCTCATGTTCTCGCAGGAGTGGAGCAGACTAAGGAGCTTTTCTGGAAGCATCTTGAATCATACCCCATGCATTATTCTCTCCTGCCATGGGATTTCGAAGTTGAGTTTTTAAATGCAATCACTTTTGGCGCCAACGGTCCGTCTTTATTTTTCCGGTCGGAATTGCTTATGCTCAGCTATTCCTGCTCAGAAAGAATCCGCGATTTCAGGAACACACCATTCCCATTTGTTGATCGCCAATGCGAACGCTTTCTTCGAATATACCAGGATCTAAAAGGTAGCTTTATATCTGCTTGTAGTTCTACGTCGCATCATGACTGACCTTCAGCGCTGCTATACAGATAGACAGGAGTCGACGCAGAACGCTGTCATTCCAGCTATCATATGGCATATGGCCAGAGTTATGACAGAAGTTGAGAAATCTCGCACCACGTATCACTGGGGCACACCCGAGAACCGAATATATCGGAATGTGGCTATTCCAGAACCCTCACGCCTTGAGATGATCTTGACTTGGCCACTATTTGGAGCACACTCGATGTACAGGACGCGGCTGCAAGGGACGAGAGTCAAAGGGGCTGTTTATCTCCCAGACTTCCAGAAGCTGATGCAACAATTCCTTGACGAATGGGCGGGTAAGTACCATGCATCTTTGTGTCATTTTCTTTGTTCATCATGGCAACAGATTCCAATCTGCTTGTAAGTCTATCGTCGAGTCACATGGACTTTGTCGCCTCATATACGTTTCAACACAGGCAACTGTTTTTGTTAGTGCAAACGTAGCATTTCTTGCTGTTCCCGTAGGTAACATAGCAACCTATGCGCCAATCTGCTAACCAAGTGTTTGTCAGGGGATAAACGCTCTGCAAAAGACTGCTTCACTTGCGTCGTCATTGTTTGCTATGATGAGCATCACTATCGGGGTGCACCATGTATGGCGACATCGCGGTAAGGTGGACGCACTCTATCAGGATGCGGTAAGTATCGCCCCTAATTGCGAGTCCCCGATGGAATCACTGACTTCACCTCAGGATTCATATCTCCACCATGTACGACGCCTTGGTGAACACCTTGACTTGACCATTACAGCTTGCTTTCTCTCACTTCCAGTGGTTTCGCTACTGTGGTCCGTCCTTTCCTTCACCATCGCCGTTGCCGCATTCTGCATCCAAGGCACGAACATGACTGGTGAAATTTTGCTAGTTACCCTATTGAGTCTCCTGGGATTCTTTGCTTCCGTCACACTGCTCTTTTTCTGGCATATCTGGAGAAGTCCTCGGCGTAACGAGATCGAAGAAGACTTCAACATGGATACAAGATTAAATGTTGATCCGCCCAAGGGACTTCACAAAGCGGAGATTGCAGTACATGGCTTGATTGATAGGTTAAAGAGGCGAGGTCGTGCACAACGTAGCATGGACTCTAATACGAAAGAGGTGACTCAGGATGCAGTGTCTGTAAATACGTCTTGACCCACGTATGCCGAGTTATGTCTTTCGAGGACATTGCTAAGTTTACTACTATCAGGAATCGTTGGTTCTTTGCCAGTGGCGAGCAAGGGCAGAACTCTTCTTTCATGTTATCAATCTCAAATGTTTAAACACTAAAGTGTCCAAGTCGAATAGTACTAAGGAAGATAGGGACTGCGAGTCCAATAATATGACCTCGCACGATTAAAACCTTTATCGAAGCCCAGAGTCACGCAATATTCACTGTCGCGTTGCGATATTCAAGGAGCGGGTAAGGAGCCGCCTGTCAAACAAATCTCAGCCTATGAATGAAAATAATGAAGTGAAGTCCCCATACCCCAAGGAGACACAGATGCGTGAGCGTGAAGATAGCAGGACCCCCAAGGTAAGAGGGGATAGTGACAGTAAAGTTCTGGTAGAAACCACCGGGTGGGTGGTTGAGGGCCTTAGTGGGGGTCCAAGGACCAGCATAAAGGACGGATCCTAGCGCCTCTGCAGGTGCGGGGCAAACGCCGTTCTGGCAGCTGTTGATGGCCAAGGCAATGCCAACCTGAATGCAGGATGCAATGGACCCCTATACCATACATCAGAGTAAAACCTTATATCGAGAAATGGACATAACTACCCACTGGTAAGATAACCTGAGCAGTCACCTTCTGGCCGGGCGAGAAGGTGTTCCCATTCTGTGGGAACCCAAGCTGAATTGTCTGAGCAAAAGTAGCGGAAACCGCTGCAGTGAGAATGGCTATGCACTTGAAGAACAACATGACGTTAACGAGCAGTCTAATATGAGGGTATTTAAATCTGTCCTGCGGTGTTGCAAGGATTACAACGATGTTGGGCATGCTTTATACCTCGGTCAAGTTGTTTGTCGCGTGACGGCGACATCGTCTGTCAAACAATATCTGCACTGCATAGCGCAAATTTCAATGCGTCCCACGTCCTTAGGTGGTCGATCCGCTTTCGTACTGCGACCAAGTACGGCGATGGCGTATTTTAGATCGGCGGCACGATGAGGTGAAGAGCACTAAACCGTGTCGATATGCAATCCTGCACGCCGGTGACCTCTCGCCGCCAGCATCGTTACTGGATTTAATGCGCACACCGCCCATTGCCCAATTTTTCTGTCAGGTCGCGACGTATGTTAGCGGCGAAGCAACGCCGGACAAGATGACATCTTGACCAGAGCAGATCGGGACAGGGACTTGCTTATGTAAATGGGTCTAGGAGGCTGTGTAAAACTTTGAACTCAAGTTGCTTGTCTGCATTCGATCCAAGCTCACGCGCTCACGCGCTCACGTATGAAACCTGTCCCTAGCGAAGAATTTAATGTCAGACATAAAGGAGTCGGTTTTT
>MU837118.1:77426-90832 GCA_029603245.1 Rhizopogon salebrosus TDB-379
CGGACGTATTCTGATTTGCGCTTTATCGATGTTCTCTTTCCTAATCCTAGGTTGTCGTAGGCTTATCTTGGTGTCAGGAGCGGGTTCCCTTAACACATCCCCTTCTACATATCACCTGCTACTCCAGACATATTCTGATTTGCGCTCTATCGATGTTCTCCTTCCTAATCCTAGGTTATTCTCTTATCTTGCTTGGTGCTTTGAAAACGATCGAGTAGACTCTCTTCATTTCTCTCGGGCCCATTCATGGAGACATTCATTCCTCTATCGCGCCGCACGCGCGAGCTCGCTTTCGCATACACATTGATTGATCTGTTTAAGTGCACACTAACAAGCGACGTATGAAAGCTACAACCGCATAGAGAGGGGGAAAGGAAAGACATGCTGAAAATCATTCCATATACACGTGCGAATCTCGTGCAGGATACTCTGGTTGAATGGAGCATCAGTTGATGCGGTCAGGCTGTCCACTGTCCAAGACTCAATGAATTTCCCTTCCAATGTGATTTGTGGATTCCAGTTCGGCCACGATCCTCGAGGAAAGTCTGGGTGGGCAGCAATAAATGCCATCCAAAATGCGTCACACCCCCAAGTCCATTCAGGTGCTTGGACGTCTCGGATCGTGTTGACCAGCCAACATTCCAGCTGTTCAGCAAGTGCAGCCCAACTATCTCCACACAAGGGATTAAAGGTCGAAGGCAGTGGTAGGAAGGGGAGCTACAGTGTGAAAGAAGTATTTAATACATGATCTGCTGCGCAAAAGTTAAGACTCACCACACGTTGAGGGACAGACCGCAACTCCGCGAGTGTAATCTGATCCGACTGCAATATCACAGGGTTTATTTGCCCTTCGAGTTCACTCGGTAGCTGAACTGTGACCTGTAGGGGCTAACAGAAAGATTAGAAGTGGCATAGGACTAAAAATGAGCGCATACAATAGAATTATGAAGTGCCGACTGCGCACTTCCTTCGAAATATATTGAAAGAGAGACAGGCTCCAAACCGAAGCCATCATTTTTCGAGTGAGGTGTGGCGTGAATGATACTTGAGACTACAGACATTGTGTTATGAAGACGCAGGAAATTCGAATGATTGAGATCGATCTCAAAGGCAGTATTCCCACGGCTTACCAATTCTCGTCATGATGTCAATTCCGTCTTATGAGTCTTATCACTGAGTGACCGGTCACCATTCCTGCCACACTCACCATGGCACAAACGGCGTGTTTGCGGCGTGTTTCCTCATTTTTAAGTTCTGGCTTGTGCTTTGGGCATTGTTGAGCATACTATGGCCAGGTCCAGTTCCAAGCGGTCGATTCCACTTGACCCCCGAGGTATGATTTCGTCCCATATTACTATTAGAACAGATTTATAGTAACCTTGCTTAGTATTCATGCAGGGTAATCTGGGATATATCTTATGCAAAGTCTGTCCAAAGCGTAATGGAATACTTCGTGCCATGAAGATCAGCAACATCGCAAACCACTGTGGTACGAAACTTCACAAGGACGGCATGACTCTGAGTTTACAGTACGCTCGAGAGAAGCTTAGGCTACTCAAATCGCTGTCACCACCACCATTACCATCACCATCACCACCACTGCCACCACGATCCACTCCGCTCATCCCTATTACACCACTATATACAGGCAGTCCCATCCCACTTGATGATCACCAGGACGCCTGCTATGACCCGTCACCACCAGACAACTCAGAGAGAATGTCAACGTCTTCCTCCTCAATGCCACCCTCCCCTTCTGTAGCATGTGTCCCAGATGTTTGCGACGAACCAATCCCACTTTCGCAGTTGTGGGATCCATCAATCCGCATGTTCGCAAATGAGGAACCCGACCTTTATAGCGAGTTTATTGCTGCTCGTGAGCGGGGAGACCCACTCTTTACATGCCCCCTTCAGCCACTTGCAGATGAAGTTGGTCTCGACTGTGATGACATGCAGGACCCTTTGGACGATAATGAATTCGGTCTGCAGAACGACTCAGATGGTAAGGACGTAGTATGTACTCTGTGGAAAATAACTGACAGTGTCATAGATTATCGTAATTCCTCTGACCAGCAGCACATGAATGATCCGACATATCCTTGGCCTTCGAGAGCAGTATGTTTAGTTTTGTTTCCATTTGGTACTATCATCAAGTTAATCACTATGCTACGCTAGGCCTTTATGACGGATCTTTTATTTGGATCTGTGCGTCTCCGGTTTTCGGAGGCGCAGAAGAAAGCCGTGCTTAGTTGGGCACGAGAAATGGGTGCGCAAAACGTACCCACACTGTACGCACTTCGAAAATGTCAAGACGTGATTCGTAGCCGCGTCGGAAACCCGACTTGCAAGGTTACTGCGTCTTCTGGTAATGTTTTCTATATAAACTCAATCGGCTCCGCAATTGCCATGGTGTGTGTCTTGGTTACTCTGCTTACTCAGGCTGTGGCGACTGATCCACCTGCAGGATTATTCAAACCCTCTTACTCGTTTTTGCATGCGTGACTATCCGGAAGACGGGGGGGGAGTATGTCTCAAGTACACCACGGCTCGAAGATGTTGCATGAACTTCCTGAGGAACTGCTAGCCCCGTCTGTTCGTGTTGACAGCAAGATTTACTTCCGGAACGAGTTGCTTCAGTCGACAGCTGGATTTTTTATTCCGACACGCTTCTTTCAAGGTGATGTCCCTGGTCGCCACTCTGAGCAATCGTGTTTGCCGGTCCTTGCATTGGGACATCTGGTTATACGCACAGAGGCATGATTATATTTACCACTCTGATCTCAAATACGTCAGGCTTATTCCTTTCAATAGGCAGGCTTTGCAGTAGATCCGGAGTCCATCATATTAGAGGTTTTGTCATTCCAGCGGACTTTTGTTGACTTGCAAGCTGAAATTAATGCACGCGGGTTTACAGGTAGCTAACGCATTCTCTCACAATTTATGTTTGTGAATGCTGATACTAAGTTTGTAGATTCATCACAGTCTTTTGCCGCACGAATGCCCAACCCCCTGCGTGAGAAGTCCAAAGGGCGACACATTCTAACTGTTCCTCTTATTATCTTCATGGACGATGTCTCTGGGAATATATCCAAGCAGTGGAATAAACACCATGCGGTATATATATCCAACGCCTCTATGCCACGCGAGATGCTCGAAAAAGAGTTTTGTGTTCGTTTCATTTCATCCTCGCCACACGCTTCGCCTATGGAACTTATCAAAGGGGTAAAGGAGTCCATCAGGTATGTCTTTTCGACATCTAACCTGCTTGCACTGGCATATTGACTATTGTCAGGGCTGCAGCGGACGATGGTCTTGTCGCATGGGACTGCAAGTATCAAGAGGAGATAATGCTCATACCTTATGGGTTGTTTAAGGCCGGCGATAACCCAATGCAGGCAGAAGAGTGCAGCCACGGTGGCTTACACTGCAACTACTTCTGTCGTACATGTAAAGTCGGAGGGACAATGGCCGTGAAGCAGTCTGATGAGGGATATCTCAAGTTATTTGAGGTAACGTCTTTTTCATTTAGTCAAGTTTGTCGATAGCTGAGTCAACCTGTCAGATTGGTGAACTTCGTCAACCGGAAGAAACCACTCAGCAAGTTCTCGAGCAGATTGAGCTCTCGAAGCTGTCCGGCGGCACTACAAAGGTTCAAAACGCTGTCTCATTGACCGGCACACGTGACAATGCCTCTGCATCAATTGTGAAACATCTTCTAGAGCTCGGAAAGCGTCTACGGAAACGAGAGGCAGGGAAGCCAGCAATCAATGAGCGAGAAGTTCGAAATATATTGGAGCGAGAGTTCGAGCAACTGCTGGGTGGTCTCCCCATAGAAGATCATATCAACCCATTGCTCGGGATGATAGGTCTCAATATCCATCAAGACACGCCAACAGAGATTCTCCACACTATCCTCCTTGGTGTCGTTAAGTACTTCTGGGGTCAGACTATCTGGATCCTTGACAAAGCGCACCTTGTCAAGACGTTCCAGATCCGGTTGGACAATCTTGACAAGGACGGCCTTAATTCCCTGACTCTTGGTTCAGAGTATATTTGTCGGTACAGCGGTAGCCTGATCGGCAAGCACTTCAAGAGTCTTGCTCAGGTGATGCCTTTCCTTATATACGATCTTGTTCCGTCTACTGTCCTCAAAGGATGGTCCGTCATTGGTCAGCTAGTTGTCTTGTTGTGGCATACAAAGTTTGATGATGTCGAAGAGTACTTGGTATGTCGCTTTCACAGCCTTTATCCACAAATACAAGCTCACTTCTTATCTGAATTGTTAGGCCTCTCTCTCGCGCACTATTGAGGATTTCCTCAATATCTCAGCTCAGTGTGCGCCGAGTATTCTCCTCACAAAGGCAAAATTTCATTTTCTACTCCATATTCCGGCCTACATCCGAAGATTTGGGCCAGCAATCTTGTTCTCGACAGAACGTTTTGAGTCGTTCAATCATGTCTTCAGACTTAGTTGCATTCACAGTAATCGTCAGGCTCCAAGTCGTGACTCGTGCAACATGTTTGCGTACACTGATATTCTCAAGCACATCGCTACTGGTGGCTTCTGGAGGGACTTGGAGAGAAAACAATGGGTACATGCTGGCCCAGACATCTCGAACTATATCGCTGTTCACCCAGAGCAACGCAACCTCCTAGGTATCCCTGCTGCATGCACGAGTACACCAGGTGAGTGGTTATTGTATCGAGTTTGTTCATTGCTCTTACATACTTGTTTCCAAGGGATGGCAACAATTCCAGCTCCATCGAAGGCCTTGCCGGTGCTGTGGAAGACAACACGCTCAAGTGCATTCCAGCCCAAGCCAAATCATGCCATACTTCAAGCATCTTCAGTCACTGCCCTCAATGAAGATAAGGTTTCGATAGAGAAGTACGCAATTTTTCATAGCAGTGGACTCGGACAACCTCCTGCTGAGGTGAGGAGCTATCCATTTTACTGTTACTTCACCTCCGAGTCACATGTACGTTTAGATGGCAATTGGACAAATCATCGAAATTGTTGTACCGGAGTTGGGACCTCGTCTTGCGAGCCATGTCATCATCCGGCCTTTTTGTTTTCTGCCTGATCTCCACTCTCATTTGCGATTGCCTCAGTTACAGCTTATGGACTCGGATAAAGATCGCCTGTTGCTACCTTCGGTGAGATTTTTTCATTCCCAACAAACTAAACTAATTATACGGTCTCAGGATCTCTTATCTGCTGTAAACTTACAGCATGACTGCGCATCTTCAGGCTGTAACGAGTCTGTATTGGTCAATATACGGCAAGAACGCACTGAGACAACGAAGACAAAAACAAGCATCGTGCATAAGGACACGGGGCGTTTTGTTTTAAACGCACATTCATTACACAATTACTCTTTCATATCACAGGTCATTCCAAACCCCCTTCGCATAGCAATGAGCGTTCCTTACTCGCCTGATTCACGACAAGTACGATTGAATGCGGCAAAGGCCATCAGGGCAAAGAAGGCTGCAGCAGCAGATCCCATCGCTACAGACACCCCTGAAGCCTCTAGCGCCCCACTGCCTGCATTTGAACGTGCTACCCGGAAGCCAAAGCAAGGTGGGAAGAGTAAGAGGGCCCTGAATACCAAAGATGCTGGGCCTTCTGTTCAACAGCCACCCTTGCATCCAGTGCCACATCAAATGGCGCCCATGTATTCAGCACCCTTTGTCCCCCCAACATCAGCGCTTTCCACCACCAATCACCCCCCACAAAATCCAACTGCCACTGGCGGCCATCCCCCTCAAATCTGCCCAGTGCCATATACCTGGGTCCCTATGTATCACTTTCCTTCATCCACCGCATCCACAGATACCCACTGGCATGCAGGACCTTGAGGAGTGTGTCGTGTCTAGTGTCTCTGTCCGCATCTACTATTCGTCCATTCGTCCACATCTGCTCATCCACTCGTCCACGTTGTTCCCCCATTCAAGTTGTCCTTCACCACTGTCTTCTCATTTTACATATGTACGAATTAACTTTTTTCCTTAAGCTGTGATTTCGCTGCATGATGTGTCATCATGTCACGTGTTCAACATTTCGAACATTGTCAGTGTTAACTCTTGTCTTCTCAGCCCGAGTCTGTCATCGAACGCGTGTCCAAGTCACATCTGTTGGGCGGCCATCATGACCAGTTATCTTGCCCAATTTAGGTTGCACCAAGCACCTTCACTGCCTCAAGTGATGCCATCCAGCCCTCCCTCGTCCCCACTCGTAGTCCGGACTCCGGGGCCACTTCGCTCTGCAACCCGAGCGCAAGTTCGACGCCGGGTTGAATCCTCAGATTCACGCGAGGCTGAATGCAAGAGATTGAAGACCTATGCTACAGGTATATGCAAGACCAATGGACTACCTGAAGACTCGTTGGAACAGTTTGCTGCAGTAAGTGAATGGTTTAAATCTCAATGAGCACTTGTGATTCAAATTGAATATACAGAGCGGTGAAAAGGAAATGTTGATTAGTGTCATGGGCCGTCTCCTTGCCATGGACAAACAGAAGGAAAAGGATGAGGCGATGGAATATATCAACTCAGCCGAATTTAAGGTAAGTTGCTCCGTGCAAATCTAACTCTCGCTACTCACACAATTTAAGCAATCCTTGACTGATAGGCTTCGTGCATGTTTACTCTCCCCAAACCTGTCAGGATATGTGAAACAGCTGTCTCAGAACCTTTTTGTAAGTCCTCAGCAACCGTTTGTCAAATATAATATAACAATTCTTTCAGGAGTTCGCAAAGAAGCATCCATCTGTTTTCAAACTCCCTCCCTCTTCCTTGCAAGATCTTGAGCTTATGAATAAGCTAGACGGAATGATAAAAGATATACTTACCTCGCAACGCGGAAGCATGAAGCAGAAGGTATGCCAGCTTCTCCCCTGTTAAGGCGCATTACTAAACTCCGGAAATGTAGCTCGCTGGTGCTATCCAGAAATCATTAAATATTCACGTGCTTTGTCGGTCACTATCGAACAACTGCACAGATATTACTATTGCGCACTGGTCTTGTGTAGCTTTTCTTGTAAGCAATACTACTATGTGCCTTGCTACCATTCTGATTGTTATCTAGCGCTCTTCGATGTCCCAATTCCAGACCGTTGTTGCAGAGTCCTCAAAGGCCCAGGATGATATCCCTTTCGACGACAACAATGAGGAGCAACTAGATATTGCAGATCCCGAAGGGGACGACGCCGATGCCGCACCCACCATACAGTCCAGCTGGAAGTTCCATCAATACTGGAGTTTCATTGACGTCCTTTTGCAAGAACTCAGGGAGGATGCTTTGAAGAACACAACATCACCTAAGGATGCCGAAGAATATGTCAGAAAGTGAGTTTGTTGCTTGGTACTGATTGATTTGATGATACTGATTTGTTACGGTACAGTTTTTTCTCCGATGTCCTGATGAACAATCTGAGAAAATATCCAAGGGGTGATAATACTAGCAGTACTACTCCTTCCGCTATGGCACCTTCTCTTGACTCCGTGACTGTAGACTGGCAGAGGACAATCCATGGCAAGCTTATTTGGTGACCGTTCTACCATTAGATTCCATTAGTACGCTCGAGTTAGATCATCATATACTACATGCTCGTAATATCAACTATTTGTCCCCAATACCCGTATTATCCTGCTTACCGCCATGAGAAATGCTGCACCGCACGCATAGCATGGTGGGTATATATAACTGAAAGCTGACTCGGATGTGTATTATATTGCTGTGGTATATGTGTGGTGGCATCAGAGCATCTGTTAGACCCAATGCTAACCTTTCTTCAATGTTACGGCGGGAAGGCTGCCATAATATTTCCCATCAGTGGTCGCTGACACCTCATTCAGACCTTACACAAAGGCTGGAACGGTTATCGGCAGTATCCATGAAACATGGATGCCGAGCTAATATTCGGCTGATGGTTTGCAGGGTATTTGCAGAAATCCTTCATGTGACCATAGTGTTATGTTGAGGTGTCACAATCCCATTTTTGGGTCGTGACAACCTTCGTGACGACTTTCAGTGTACCTGCCTTCCTGCCGGACGGTTTGGAACTGCTTTTCACTTGTCTTCCACAAGACTTGTGGTCTAGGGCTGATTCGAAAACATTCAAGTTGGACGCTTGTGGGTACGCTTCCCTGGGTGCAATCCAACTGTCTCATCATGTCATATCAGGTCATACAAATTCCTGTGACCACACCAGTTTCCGGGGGACGACTATTTGGACATTTACGAATTCATAGACACAGTTCATCCACGTCATCATGCTTTTCTTCGCAATCGCTGTAGGTGCGCAATCTTCGACCATTCCCCGAAAATGTATCTATTTTTATTTCCCTTGCTTTTCCATTCACAGTTATATCGCCATTCCCATCGAAAACGAGCACCGTCCTCACTCGCAGTGCACGGGATTGTTCAAGACTCTACGCTACACACCACTCCTGCAAGGTGAGAACTGTCAAATTTTGTACGGGTATCATCACCAGCTGATACCTCATCTATTGCGTTTATCCACGACCACCACACCTGAGCACAACCTACACACTGTTCCCCCGTCTTAGTCTCGCAACTAAAATGGACACCTTTGATCGGCGACAGCAGACTTTTTGAAGTCACAGGTAGGTCATCCACAGTCTCTGCATCACTCTTGCGCTCAATCCTCAAGCTCCTCGCAAGTGGCAGTTGAGCGACGCCCTACACTGATGATGTAATGGACATCCGATGTAGATCGAGATGCGGTTCAAAACGGTGCGAGCATCCAGCTACCAGGCATGGTCATGGACACTGACGTTAATCTTCAATTGCCTGTATCTGAGCTCGAGCTCGCTTCTGCGAACCAGCCATGATCGCTCTCCGCAGGTCGAGAGAAGAAGTTGAGCATACGAAATATCGTAGCTCAAGAGTTATACTCCAGAGCGACAAAGGGATATAGGACGACCCATGTTTCACCATTGTCCTCGCGCATTGAACCAACTCTGCGGAAGCTGATGTGTCGATCTTGTCATGACCAAGGTCGGCGCCTCAGCTTCCACAAACAAAATCCATTTGCTGCAAGTCTCTCAAGAAACTTCTGGCTCGCGCGGGGTTCTGCACATTCCTATCCCCTAGTACTTCGGACACAGGCGCTATACCAGAGCCAGTAATACAAGCGTCTACTCACTCACTCAGGCATAGTTGACACGTACCTATCATATAGGTATTGACCTCCGTTTGCTTTTGTTTTACCCTTCCATCTAACTTACACTCTCCTACTCAGGAACGTTATAAGGCAAAGCGACTGAACCTGAACGATGAACGAATGATAACTGCACCGGCGGCGAATTAATCCCGCGGGTGCTGACGTACCGCGGTTGTCTTCCATAGGCAAGCAAACTGGAAGGAGGATATTTGTGACGTCTCTCCTTTTCTTCTCCAGTCACCGCTCCCTTATATCCCACCGGGGCCATGCATAATGCTGCACATACAACATCACGTCATTGCCTCCGCAGTTTCTGGTGGGATGTGAGTACCCTTTTAATTTCTCAAATGGAGGTAGTAATTGGGTGCCGGCAGTGCGAGGCACAGGGCAGGTCGGGATTTGGCCTTTGGAGATTTTGGAAACTACTGGGTATCACTCTGTATCACTACGACGCGCCATGTAAATGAATAATACATGTTACTTCTCATCGTGTTCTATACTGAATGACACCTAGGGATATGTGCTTACGTGCAGGAGTCTCGAGCTCCAAGTACGTCGTGCACCAATATACATGTGGCAACCTGTCACCTAGAAGTCAAGTATCATCACGCATGTGGTTAAATGATCCTTCGAAGATCAGGAGTGCTACCACGGCTGCTCGCGCCTTGTGCTCAGAACATGTGCATGGTATGGTCCAGACTCCGGGGGCTCTACTGGCACCTCACTGCACACACATTGTGCTACCTGTTCATCCCGCGAGGCTGCTAGTTGTTTACCATGTTGACGCCTACCAACTTCAATTGACTGAACCTATGTATCACTGGGGTCGAAGTGTACGAAGCGGTTATTCACCAAAAGGAACCCTACATCATATCCCCCTGGTCCTCCGGGGTAGCTGATCATCGAGAATGTCCTCAGATCAGGTCCTGGCTCATCTCCACTGAGTTGAGCAAGAAGTATGGTGAGTGTCTTCCGTCCTGCCCAATGCATATATTCCAATGCCTTGCGTGCAGGTTGTATTTCTCACGGCGAGGCCCTGGGCAGCACAAAATGGTGCTGAACTCTACCAGGACTGTTGAAAATGCTGGACAAGAGCTTTCTATACTTTAATCGTCCGGCTTTGCCTATGGGCGGGAACTTGTTGGCTGGAGGCATGTTTAGGTCTTCTCCTTTGCGGTGCCCGTTTACATGAGTTCCGCAAGGTTACCCACCGCATCATTGGCAGTCGGGCTGCCTTAGATATATACTACCCAATTGACGAGATTGAGACCCGCTGATTCCTCAAGCACGTATTAGCGAAACCCGACCAACTGCGGGCACGTTTTCGGCAGTATGTATTATTTTTCCTTATATTGGCTTCGTCTTCAGGTTGAATTGTTATGACACTGCTGGCGCTATCATTTGCGCATCTCTCATGACTATAAAGGAGAATGATCTTGTAGAGCGTGCTGATGTACATTGTACCTCCCGATTCACCTGATCGCTCATCAATGCTTTCCTTTGAAACAAAGTTCCCAATCACCTGCGCCATTCGTCCTCGGGTACTGTTGGCTTTCCACAAAGTTCTCAAGAGTACACACGCCGTCACCATTAGCTCCACAAAAGGGCAGAGGCTGTACAGCATCGTTCACCAAAATCCTCACGTACTCGCCTGCCGGTCTGCTACCTGCACAATAGAGCTTCTCCGTGATCATACGAGCCGAAAATGGTACCAGTTTGGAGTCAAGCCACGTGCGCATCGCATTCGGGTCTGTCGGGTTGAGTTGATGTGGTTGGACAAAAAGCCCGAGTGCACTGTAGATAGAGATCATCTGGTTATCGTGCGAGAAGTCGGCGTAAAACGTTCTGCCTAGGGGGAAGGTGACAGGTGACGAGTCTAACGTGTGATTAGTCTGTGTTTCGTCCTGCACCGGCTGACCAGTCAAGCGAGCCAGGAGTTCATTCACATAGCCGACGCCTTGCACTGGTCCAAGTGGCTGGCCATATCTGCATCAACACGATATGAACTGGTGAGTACGATCAAGCGTCGAAATCTACGCACCCGTTCCCATAATAATCATACAGGTCACCGTAATATTCATAGGATGCCCATTCTTCTTCAGTAAACAGTCCGCACCATGGGCTGTTGCGTTCATATGCAACGGTCTCGAACGGGCACAGGCTCATGAGGTTGGCGATATCCTTGTGCTTAAGATGAGCACCAGGGGCGTGTTTGTTGAGGCGCTCGGCGATCTCGGGCGCAAAAACACCCAACCAAATTCCTGTCTGAGTATCTGAAGTCCCAGCATTGGGGCACTGGTGATCGTCGAGAGTATCGTTCCACTGCAACACTCGTCAGCGAAGTAGTATAGAAGAGAGATCGTCAAACTCACAGTCTGATCGACGATGAGGGAGAGGACGGGGGTGTATTCGTAACCGCTGGCATACGCAAAACCTGGTGGCAATGTCAGTTGGAATAGCGGCGTGTCGCATTTTAGCCCTTACCAACTGTCCAGTTCCCTGCAGAATCCACTACACGGTTTGAACCACTCGCGCGAACAAAAGGCAACATCCCCTTGTCGACAAGGTTGGCATAACGATCATAATGTAATGCACCAGCTTCAAAAGACCTAAGGAAAACACGTCAATCTTATTTCTTGTGTCAAAGCGAGTATGCCCACTGAGCTGCGCCGAAAGGGACCAAGTCATCAATTCCAAGAGTATAAGTATAGTTAGCCACGAAAGCGAGTGAGGAATCAAAGTGCTTGGCACGCTGAAGTCGCTTGACGCTCTTTTCAATAGCCTTGCCAGCACTCTTCGTCGGGTAGCGTGCACCATGCCGTTGCAACTAGAGCTGATCATTACAAAAGATCCTAGTATTATGCCAGCGAGCGCACCAAGTCCACCTATTGGGTTTGTTAGAAATTCAACGATTGCGTAACATGAAGACTTACTTGAATAACATCGCAACCTTGAGGGGGAGCCTCATACATTGCAGCCGGATGGTAAGGTGAGTACTGAGCCCACGATTGTGGCATAGTCGGTGGGAGGTCTGCCGGAGCATGATAGTTAACAGTGACGGGTTCGGAGTCGCATCCCAGGCCCAGCATAAGCATTACCGGACGAAACATGATGTGCCCGCAGGTGGCATACTTGAGTATTTGCGGTATCATCTTCAAATTCGCCAGTCTTGTCCTTGATTAAATCTGAACCTCGAGAAACTGACAGGACCGCACCGCGATGAATTTGCAAGTCGTGAAATCAGGATGTCAGCTTCTGACATTAAACATTGCATGTTAAAAGAGGAGGGCTCACAGAGTCGAACGTTCAACTGGTCCTGAGGGCTGCCCGAAAGTGTTGGAAGTTCCGCCTTATGACTATGTACGATATTCGGCGTCAGTCGCAGCCGAGACAAAGGATGGACCCCAGGAGCCGTACCTATCGCATTTTACTAATATAACAAATCCATCCATCATCACAGGTGTTTGAGCAAAACTTGTCACCGGAGATCAACGTTTAATTTAACTTATTCAACATGATGAGATGTCGACACATAATTATAACTGTCTCTCGTCTGGGCAAGAACAGACAAGAACATCGCCGAGACGCGAGCGAAGTATCGTGAATGTAATCGCTCTTCTTGGACAGGTTAACAAATTAGACCGCGACCGTCGTTAACTAGACCAGGAATCGGTTTCAATTCGAGGGCAAAGTCTGAGAATCGCTCATTTCCACCCAAATCCGAAGAACTTCAGCTTCGCTGTCATCGAGCCGCACCGTAGCACCGCCTACGCACGCAATCAGTTACTCCCAAGTCAGACATAGATAAATCTAGATCGCACAAATGAAGACGTGCCGGTAGGTGTGCCTGCAACTTTTCCAGCATGGAGAAAGAAGAGATCTATATTTCGAGAAAGGCAACAAAGCGTCATTGGTTCCGCGTCTCCAAGTTCTCAGCCAATATTCCCATAGCTTAGTCAGCACGTAGATTTCTGAGCCCTTCACGGTGTTCATCATTCTGAACGCATTATCATCCTCTGCCTTACTTGCCCTCTACAGTCACTAACTACCTGGCACTGGTGCATGAGATTCTGTTGGTGTACTTATGTTTGGTTTCGTTGACCAACCTTGATAGGAGTACCATATGAGGATGGCTGCACAGAAGCTCGATACATGCCCCCGGCATTCGCTTCGGAACTCTTGATGAGATGGATGAAAGGTACTTAGGATGGGACA
>MU837119.1:1471-22154 GCA_029603245.1 Rhizopogon salebrosus TDB-379
ATACATTCTCTTGGACCGTAGGATATGGCACCGAAAACGGGTGACTAGCACTGGTAGCTTTCGATCACAGGAATTTTAACATGGTGAACGGAAATGAGATTGCAGAAAAATCTGTAAGATTTTGTTGAACCCTAGCGAGCGTGCAATATGACAATACGACGCACAAGGTTTTTCCTACCGTCATACATCCACCAACTCTTGCAGGGCAGACGTGACCTTGCGGCTTACATGACTAGTGAAGCTCTCAAAAACAGACCGATCCTTGCCCTCAAGCCAGGTGAACACGATCTCGCATGGAGTATCGACCTTTGAGAGACATTCGATCGAACACCGCAGCACCGGTGGTTCTTGATCTGCGCTAACTGCTGCTGGAAGTCCTCTCCTTCGTGCTGCGCGGGACCAGGTGTTGCCTCGGGCATGCACCAACATCGTTGTTGAAGAACCTGCGGGTGTCGCAGGGTCCGTGGATGTGATCAATAGACCGTCAATAGGTGCAAGAACGTTTCTTAATATGCTCGCTAGAGCATCTGCAGATAGAGCACCAGGAAAAGCGCGATGCAACGTGTTTCGAGAAGGCATGATGCTCTGTAGGGCTGGGTTCGAGACGCGAGCCAAGGTCTAGATTGATAATTTAATCAAAAACCCACCACGAAGTCAAACAAAAGACATACATCAGGAAGCCTGACATCTTGAAATGACCAGCCAATGGCCCAACGGCGAGTTTGGCCTTGAACGAACTCTGTTATAGCATAGTTGTCTACCTTACATGTCCAAGTCAGATAGGAAATCGCGAAGGTCCGCAACGCACGCACATTGTGGTCACGGATTAGGCATACAATATCGGGGATCGATGACATTTTCCCAAGCATTGAAGTATACCACCTAGAGGCACGCCTCAACCCATCTGAATGGTAGACATATCGGATGTAATCAACTCACCGGCACTTCGTCCTGAACTGCAGGCTCTCAGAGAAGATCCGAGAAACAAAACTCGTTTCTCCCCCCGGTGTTATCATCTCCACTTCTGCTCCAGAACACATCTAGATCACTTTGTCAGGTTAACTTACGCAAGCAAAAACTAGATTTCTTACTGCATTCGGACCAAGCTCCTTGAATTCGGCTGAGCGCGAAACATCCTCAGCGCTACTATAAAACGGTGGGTTGCACATGACGAAGTCGAAGTCCATTGGACTTGTGTGCAATGGTTGAAGGATTGGACCATCAGCCGACACATGTTCGATGACAATTTGACTCCCCAAGGAGTTCTGAGCAATGTTCTGTTTAGCAAACTGGATGGACCGTTCGTCGATATCTGATAGCGCATGTTCAAAACCGCCCCGAAAGCATGTAGTCCAATGCTCTTACCAGTGGCAATGAAGCTCCAAGTAGGTCCAAGACGGCAGGCCAACAATGGGTAGATCGCTGAAGCCCCAGTGCCACTGAGTTGTGTTCGCTCCGTTGGATTTAACAAGGAAGAGTATGACGCACATGTCAAGCCCTCTGACGGCGTTTGAACTGCAAGTGGATTTCACTATGTCTTGTAGCCACAGGACATAATTTAGTCTACAAATCACATTTCAGCCTTCCTAAATCAGTTCTCTCGAGGTAAAAGGGCGTACCTGTTGGGTATCTAAAGGTGCGTCTGGCATGAGATTAAATAAACGCGTATTACGACAAGGCTCACAGGAGGACAGAGTCTATCATCTGGTAGTGTTAATGAAAGGCCGTAGTCACGATGACAGAGTGCTTCCGTTAAACGCCTGCGCGGACTTGTTTACATGCGACAGTTGTAGCGAAGCTCTGCACTACTCACCTTTGCGCCGGAAGGCTTTTAAAGTTTATTGTGCTTGACCCTGTATGGTTGATAAAGACGCTGAAGAACATGAAACATTTAGTATTCCTCTCGGCAGGGACCTTCCTGATAAGACAAGTGCGTACTGCGGTCTAAGAGGAGGGTAGTGCCTCGCAAGATCAGTAAAATCAGGGGGTTCGTTGTACGGATTCCGTGGGTGCATCACATCTGTTCACAGAAAGGTCGAGGACTCAGGTAGTAAGAATCCAACAGGATATGATGTTTTAACCTCAAAGTCGACGTTGGTCAAGTTACTAAAATGATGTGGACTTCAAGCTAGCTTACTAAGCGCGATGGACATCATCCTCAACCAGCACAGTACTTCGAAACGAGCTGCCCTCGATGGCTTTCAAGGAACCACCCCAATCATCCCGCCCCGCCCATCCTCCCTTTTGTACTCGTTAGCTCGCCAGCCTCCCGCCGTCAGCCCACTGTCCAATCCGTCATCCGCTCAGCTGCAAGTCGGAGCCTCCTACCGTATTGTCAATTGATCAATGACCCAGTTGTTTATCACCATCTGCGCCGTTTACTTTAAGTTCAAACTGCTAGTAGAATCTAACCAGCGATACCCTACCGATGAAGGTGCAACTAACACGCTAAGTTGATTGTTCATCCGGTTCATCCTCATATATCTTAAGCCTGGCCTTACTTTGAATAGACTTCCGGTGCGGCTTCCATGTAATCTTGACCTCGCCGAAGGTATTATTAGCGACAATATCGGTCCGTTGGTCCTCACAAGGCCGAGATACATTTTTAACCTCCATTTATTCTCGTCCTCGCACGCGTCAGACCTCGTAAGCTTTGACTTGTTCCGTATCCTCGTCACCTACCGAACGGAGTAAATGACCTTCAGGCTTTTTAGCACCTCCATTGGGAGTCGGACTTGATTTACATCATACCTTATTATCGCATTCTCCGAGCATAGCTTTGGAGGGCCCGGCCTTACCCTAAATTCAACATGCCACGACCGATTACTTTGCCACTACCTTCGATGGTTACTATTTTCGACAATGGCACCCAGGAATAACTCGCTCCGCCCCAAAACTGGATGAACAAAATAGTCTTATTCATTGAGTTCTGGGGCGAGCCGTGCTTGCTCCAATGGACGCCCTCTCCGATCCGAAATTAGCTGCTCATAGAGATAAGAGTTCTTCCGAGAAAGTTAACTGGCCGCGAGATCAGCCGACTGTCTGGCATATATAGCCGTCATTTTCTTCACGGTTTGTCTGACCACTCACTGAGCTCAGTCCTCCATATCTCTTATCTGATACTACTCGACACCAATATGCGCGCTTACTTCTTCGACAACCTTGAGGGCGACCAACGTCTTCCACATGACTCCGGGATAGAAGTGTCAGAAGAGGTTTTGAAGTCTATTGGCGTTTTGCACTGGCACATCCCCGTGGATGCCCAGGGCAAATATGAACAGGAGGTTGCCGCTGTTGCTAAGGAAAGGAATTATAAGAACCACGATATCATTGCTATCAGCAAGGAGAGCTTAGGTGATGAATATGAAACGAAGATCAAGAACTTCTACCACGAGTAAGACCTGATTTCTCTATCCATCCCTCTATATCTGACGTCTCAGGCACATGCACGAAGATGAGGAAATCCGATACCTGCTTGAAGGAACCGGCTTCTTTGACGTCCGTCGTATGTAGTCACTTCAATGCTCAAGCTCCCCGCTTACCAGTGCACAGAACAATCCACTGAATGCTGGATCCGATGCCATATGGGTGCCGGTGACCTCTTGGTCCTCCCTGCTGGCATTTACCACCGCTTCACCCTCGATATGGGCAACCGCGTTAGGACTATGAGGCTGTTCAAGGTTTGTGCTCATGTTTTGCATTGTTCTTGTCTGATCCTATTGCTCCAGGACGAGCCCAAGTGGATTGCACACAACCGGGGTCACGAAACAGATGCCAATCCCTACCGCTTGGAGTACTTGAAGAGCATTGAAGTTCAGTAAATTAGTTTGCCCGTAGTCGGTTACACAATGAATGAGTGATTAGAAAGTTACCCAAAGTAGCATTGCAATTCTCAGTATACTCGGAAGATATCGAGGCAGTTCGGCATGATGCGAGTTCGGTATCGCAATCTTTGCAATGAATGATACATTGATGTTAATATCTCTGCAAACCCCAATCAGCAAATAACGAAAATACGGGGTCTTTATTTTACCGTCAGCGAAACCAGCGAGATTTCTGCGTGGAACCAACGCGGCTAGACTTATATCGCCTCATTGGAATTGTGAGGGAAATACATGGAGGTCGTCAGGAGCTACGTAGCGCAGACCCGGCGAGGAGTCAGAGCCTGAGGCCGGCCACATCGCACGGTGGGTGTGATCACAGCACTCTCCAACGCCTTGACGAGATGGTGGTTAACTTGCTAAAGGATTTTGGAGTTGGGAGTCTAGAACAGGTGCTGTTGTGGCAGCCCACGGTCAATGTACTCCAACTGAGGCGCATATCCCGTTACTAGTGGCCCTCATCAGCGTCTTTGAGTATGTCATACTCGCCATGCGTCTTTCCCGATGGTTGGACACAAACCAGTTTTAGTACCCGTTGATTATCCCTCGTACTGCTTCGTCGATAAGCCTTTTCAGAATGTCGCACAATGCACGATGGCCGCTTTAAAAATGAACCACACCCCGATGGAGTCGCGGAGGCCCCAGAGCGGAAAGCTCAAGATATTAGTAGACTAAGCCCGCGGTTTCCGCCAGCGACCAAGTTCAGCAAGATAAATTCGACGACATTCCCGGGCCATATTACAATAGTCACGGTGTACCATCAGCCTATGAACGTGCAACGAGATATACAAAAGGCCAAGTTGACAATGCTAGCGTACCTGCGGATATGAAGAATCTAACGAGTTGTTGACGAGACCGTTTGATGTGACGCGAAAGAGTGCTCATCGTTGAATGCAAAGGGGCGTGCGCCGAGTGCCATGAAATTTCAAATGAACTTGAAGCTACTTCCCGATGTCGGACCTGCAATTGAACTTGCAAAGTTTCTTCGACCAACAGCCCCGGATCTCCTTGCAGTAGTGGCCGCGACTAGTAGGACCAGAATGACCTCTAGAAGCGGCACTATAGGTTACTAACTTGTGCTAACCTCGAGGATCGTACGTATTCCCGCCACGGTGACTTAAGAATTGGGCAGATGGGACTGCCTTTTCACTGTACGTGATCCTATGATCAATGCGGTGGTCACTTGGCAGGTCTCGCATATGCATGCATGTGTGATTCACATGGTGTCTGAAAGTGTGTCACACAGCCGAATCTCTTTATATATTGATGAAACAAACTCCACAACGTAACTCTTGTGCGGCCTTTTGTTCGGTTACTTTTAGGCGTCTGCAGGAATGTTGCATCTGACCTTTGCAGCACTCGGTGGCTTACCGCTCCTCACAGGTGTATCAGCTCAAACATGGTAGGTTTGTCTACACCGACTTAGTCTGCATGTGGCTAATGGTTTATCTCAGGTGCAACAAGCACTACATGGCCAGCCAGCCTATCGTTCCTCCCGGAGGAAACTTCCCCATGGCGGCTCCATCGACCGACCCTCTTCTTGCATTCCGGTGTGCAGCCTCTATGAAGCCTTATTTGGAAGAGGATGTGGGCTTCCCTGCAGGCGTTCTGATTGATTCACCCGTGGTCTACTCAGAGATATCTGGGGCACAGCCAATTGACCTTCAATCGGGTCCTCTTTCCAGCGCAGGGAAGTTGGATGTCACAGTGAGCCTGAACGGAAAGACCCTCGTCAACGCACTCGTACCACTCAATGCTTCTGCATATGAACTACAATTCAGCCTCGATGGGATTACTCCTCAGATGACCCCATACAACCTTTCTTGTGTGGCCACCTTCCCAGCGAGCAACTCTACAGCGACATATAGTGCTTCAGCTGCTCTTTCCGTGCTTCCTAATCCAACTAACAGCTCCGTGACCAAGATGGATCTGAGGACTGGGGCACTTCTGGCGAAGCCAGCAACTGGGCTGGGAGGAGAGTACGAGCCAATCTTCCCTATTGGCTTCTATACGACCTTCGATGGGTACCTCTCAACGAATCTTTCGGCGGTTGATACACTGAAGGAGCAAGGGTGAGGTTCCTTTTACGCGGTTATCCATACCATGCTGATTCTGGTCTTCAGTTTCAACGTCGTACGTTTTGCGGAAATATGCAGAAGAGGCAAGCGCTTACCTTTAACCACAGATTCATATTGTCCCTACGTTCGATAACATGACTGCATTTGACATGGTTCTCGATCGCATGCAAGAAGTCGGCATTTATCTCATGTATGATATGCGATTCACCTACATGAACGACACTTCTGTGATGGAGCAGGTGGAGTCTATCAAATACCGGCCCAACCTCCTATTGTGGTACACTGGTGACGAGCCTGATGGAACATCAGACCCACTGAACGCCACGAGTATTGCATACGACCTCATTTACAGCCTGGATGGCTACCATCCTGTCAGTCTTGTTCTGAATTGCCAGGACTACGAATGGGCGTCGTACACCGCAGGCACTGACATTGTCATGCAAGACGTTTACATGATCGGGAACAACGTCACCTGGTCCAACGAATGGAATACAACTTGCACGCCCGACTACGGCGACTGTGGTTGCGACAATTGCTTCAGTATCCCTGCCGGAGATAGCAATGCTGTTCCACCCAACTCTACATATTATGGGGAGACCGTCCCCGCAGATAGTGGTATTGGCTCATACTTTGATATCAGCGACAGGGTTTCCAGTTTTAAAAACCGACTGGAGGTGATGGGATGGGAACGTACCAAGGCTGTATGGACAGTTCCTCAAGCGTTTGGCGGCGCAGAGTGAGTAGTCTTCATGTTCTCGTCCCTGCTGTGGTTGATGGTTCTCATTAGATATTGGATGCGTATCCCTTCAGGTGAAGAATGGGTCGTCCAGAGTATCATGGGCATCAATCATGGCGCACTGGGTGTCATCCCTTGGGTGGATCCGAACCCTGACTATATCAAGATGGCGGCGTCCGGGTTCGCGATGAGCTTACCGAAACTCACACCGTTTTTCTTTAGCGCCACCTCGGTGCGGAGCAACTATTTAGTGGGAGGTGTTGACATTGCCATTTGGGCGACAGGTGTTGAAACGCTTGTCCTTGCTACTAACACCGACTATGTCACCACAGATGTGAGGTGGAAAGATATTGGACTCTATGGTATTGGCGCCGAGGCTGTCTACACGAGTGGAAGTGTTGAGACCACGAGTAGTAGTTTCACGCTTGGTAGCGTGGCTTCTGGGGCCTTCGTGGTCTATTCATAGCTAGCCGGGGTTGAGGACACTGGATGACATTCAGTATGTAACTTAATGTTATGTAAATATATAAGTAAACAGACAGTTTGAGCTAGAGCCAGGTGTATGAACGTTGTGTAGACCACAAACTGTCGATGCTTCCACCAATATTTGCTCAAAGATGGAACATGCGAAACTGAGGCTTCAAATTACGAAAATGTTTACTAATGCGCTGGACAATATAAAGTATTCATAGTACATAATCGACGTGCAGGCGTCGAGCTTATAGCTAATTCACATCAAACTGACCTTGGGATGCTCGACCTGAGTATATCATACGCTCCAGACACTCGTACGCGAACATGACATCGAGAGTTTTCTGATGTCCTGGAAAGTGAACCACGCCTGGAGAATAAGATGAAGTTAGTAAACGATTTTACGAGCAAGGATACAAGCAGGAAGTCAGATTTTCAAGGTCTCGACATGGATGTTAAGACAGGGATAACTGAAAATTTTTAAATCTCATCATATAAAAACGGCGCTTGTGTGCAGAGAAGCCAGGAAGAAGAGAATCACTTACACGTTGATATAGTATTTGGTCAAAGGAGGGAGACCGTACGAGAAGAAACTGAAAGCTTCAACCGACTTCCGCGAGACTCGACCCCAAAAATCTGACGTCGTGCATCAGATCGATGGACAAGCAAGGATTCTGATGGCAATGCAGCTGAAGGAAGGGGTGGAGATACAGTGCATTTCTGCGGCCAAAAAAAATTAAATAGTGGCTGACAAGCGACAAACAGGTGCAAACACTTCAACGGAGATCCCCGTTGAGTGCGTTGATGCGTCCACCAAACTTAGTGGTGGTCTCATCCTCATAACACTACACACTCCACCCCGGTGATCCTCCGAGGCCCCACACTCACGCGGGTACGAATTGTCTCAGTACGATCAGTGATATTTGTCAACGTCAGTGTGAATTGGGCGGAGGGGAGTGGTAAGGAGGTGAAAAAGGCAGTGCGTTAGGGTGAAATGATGGTTTGTGGAGGGCAGGACGTTATCTAGGTGGTGAATAACACTGTCAGCGGGTATGGATTCGTAGTGTTTCGCACTGGTAACAAACTCCATTAAGTTAATCAGGTATGATCTGGTAGGGTGAAATAAAACAATGAGCTCATAGAAGTTGTCCTTGTACACAAAAACTGAGTGAAAATTGAAAATAAGTCAGGCAGCAACTTCTCTACTACCTTCCCCATCACCATCCTCGTCTGCCATCGCCATTTTCTCTTCTGGATCTAACCAGCTATCCTCCACTGTGGCCTTCACCCTTCTGACATACTCCTTCATGTTCTCTCGGTACAACTGCGCAGCCTCTGCATTTGCAGGGCTATTCGGATTAGGATCGTGCAGGAGACTTTGGATGGAAGTGAGGATGGCGGCGACGTCATACGTGGGAGACCAGCGATTTTGTAGAATGTCAAGACAGAGTTCGCCGTTGTTATACACGTTTGGATGAAACATTCTGGATAGGAATTTTACTGTCGGCGGCTTGTTGGGGTAAGATTCGTCAAATGTGAGCAGGAGTTTAAATGTGCCGTCCTCAAAGGGCGTGTCAGCTGGAAGAGGCATGTCAGAATATTCGTCATAGATAAGAGACACATGGTTTACAAGGCCCAAATATTACAGCGTTCCAGATCATGATGTTATCCGGGCATGGACTCCCAGAAACTCCGCTTGGCGGGTCAATAGAGAGACGTTTAAAGTCGCGGATAAGCCGTCTCCTGCAGATGGTAGACTGTGAAACACACGCTTCAGTGTCAAGAATGACAGGTCCAATGATCGCATACCATGGTCTCTAACTCCTGGAATTAAGAGGAAGATGTAAGAATTGGAGAGAGAAACTAGAAGTACAAGATCAAAGAGGTTTGTAAACGAAAGCCACCTCACGCTACATGGACCAAGGGATTGCTTACAAAGCAGCACCGTATAACAGATGTTCGTTTACGATCAGAACTCTCATGTAACAATGATGTAAGTAAGCGAGGGGCGCACAGGCAGGAAGATGCACTCGACGTTCTATATCACAGATGCACACAGTGTTCAATCTCATGCTTAAGATCTACTGCAAGTCCTCCGGCCTGTTGAGCAGTCTCCCTTCCATTCCACCCTCAACCATCACCACCTGTCCACTGACATGACCAGACAGAGTAGACGAAGCAAGTACCGCGATCTGTGTTGCAACGTCCATTGGCATGGCCACCTTCTTGAGCGGAGTCCTGCGGTGGCACGAAATCAGCATCAATAACATGATGAAATCATGATGGTATCACTGACGTCGCTAATATCCGACGCACGCTTTCAGGATCCTTCAAGGCTTCTTCAGCCATGGGTGTCACGACCCAGCCAGGCGCGACACAATTCACTCTGCCTTTTGGGGCTATCTTCACGATTTCATTCTTCAGTGTAAGGTTCAAACCATACATCATTGCTGGAATTCGATGAGCCCATATCGAATTAGGAACAAAATGATTACTGACCGCTCTTTGTCGCGGCGTAGTCTCCGTTGCCAGCTTCGCCATACTTCCCGGCAGTACTTCCGATTAGCACAATCGCCGCCTTTTCTTTGATATCGGGGGCCGCATTTTGCAGGTGCTTCAAATACTCTCTACACACCAGGAATGACGATGTCAAGTTGGTGGTTATTATGTTATTCCATCGATCCAGTGACATCATGGCGATGGGAACTGCTACAGTGGAAGATATAGCGTGGTTGACGACGACTACTTGTACAGGGCCATGAGGCGTGGCAACCAGCGACTCGAACATATCCACCACGGCTTTCTCTCCAGACAGGTTCGCCCGAACATGTTGAAGATTGGCATTGGACGCCAGAAGCTCCTGGATGGGACCAAATTGCGAATTATAATGTGCAGTCACATTCGCTCCCAGTCCTGAACGTCTCCAACTCAATCCCATATCACGCGAGAACAAATGACTGACCACAAAATAATTTCACTGTCTCTAGCCCGATGCCACCGCTTGCTCCTGTGCGGGACGTGTCAGGTCAGTAGCGTCATGGTGGAAGGTGATATAAGGACGACCTGTAACGAGGACATGAACCCCTTTCAATCCAAAATCCATGAGTCCTACCGCCGCAGTGTGTGCTGAACGATAAGATCAAGGTGTGAAAATCGAGTCAGAACGCCATTAGGGACATAGTGCCACGGCATCAGGCATGTGTGCCATAAACCTTACGCGTGATGGTCATAGTCTTTTGACTGTGGGAAGTTCGCGGAGGCGGGATTTCGATTTTCTTCACCACTTCTTTTGCAAGTGTTGCATTGAACAGGCATGGACGCGTTTTCTTCTATTGTCAATACGTCCGCAACATCCTTGTATGTCTCCATTCTCTCCATCGCGTTCAATCCAACGGCTTGGAACATCGTGGCCCAGAATGGTGGACAGAATCTTCATCAGTTTTCCTAAACTCGCTTTAACACGTGTTTTTTTGTGGCAGAGTACAGAAACAAGGCGATCACTCGTGCGTTTGGTGGTAATGCTCGCTATGGATGCTACTTCCTAGCTATCATGATATTCTCGTTTGGGATGCTTCGTGACCACCTGTATGTTCAAAGTACACGAAAATTCTGCTGGACATTGTTTTGACGCCCGGTAGATACCAGCGCGCTTTGAGCGATCAACCTCGTGTCCCTATGCTCCCTGCGCCTTATGATACCCTTGTGCCAGCTGTTATGTTCTTCCTCGGCCAGCTGTTTGTTGTCACTTCCACCTGGGCTCTTGGAATCACCGGAACTTTCCTCGGAGACTACTTTGGTATTTTGATGGATCACCGCGTGCAAGGTTTCCCGTTCAATGTTTTGAGGGATCCTATGTATGTCGGCAGTACGATGTGCTTCGCTGCGACGGCTTTGTGGTATTGTCTTTTGGTTGGCTAACTAGGACGGAGCTAACTAGCTGTGCGCAGGTACGAGCGTCCTGCCGGACTCCTCATTACTTTGTACGTATACATTGTTTACCTCATTGCGCTGCGGTTTGAAGGGTAAGTCTCTTGCGTCTCCATTCGTGTCAACGTATCTGATGGACAATCGTAGGCCCTTTACCGATATGATCTACTCCAAGCGAGCATCTGCCAGGAAGACTTCATGATCATTGATTAGGGCCAACATCTGGGTTGCACATGAACGCACATCATCATTTACTCGGTCATAGTATACCATGGTAGCTTGCTGCATGTAGCGAGGCTATGCTTATGCTTCTACAATTTACCAATACTTTGCATTATACTTTGGATTTGGAGTGGACGACAAAGATCGATTGAAACCCCGAGTGCTTGAGCCCTATACTACCCCGACGCCTGCTATTCCGAGGAATTTCCTTGGTGGTGGTATCTTGATTCATGTCATGGTAATGGATCTTCATAGCGCAAATCACTAGCTTGTACACGATTTGTGCGGCTGATTGATCGATCCCTGAGCATGCGATAAATGCTGGCTTGTGAGTCCAAGCCTCAAATGGTTTAAGTGACCTCCTTTCAAACTACAATAGATTCAAACGTAACATCTCACTCATCAACTTGGAGTATGCACACGCGACTTCTAGGGAAGGAATGAAGGCAATATACTCCGCTCGTTGCTTATCTGTCGTCTTGCAAGGGACAAATTGACGTCAGCCATCGTTCTTGTAAAGCTATCTTGATCAATAACCCCAAGAACGCATAAAAAAGAGTGCGTGAGTGCATCGAGGAGGACGCCGAATTGACTTGTGAGCTCATCGTCATCGTAGTAATTGATGCACAAGGATCGAATCTTAGTGTGCATGAATGGCGGCACAGGCGGTATGACTCCGATGAGCTGCATGCTAATAGTTAATGGGGAGAGGTCGGGACCTAGCTTAAGCAAGTGGATGCAACTTGGGCTATCCATGGTGAGTTCGACATTTGTCAGGTGGGTCCATACGGGATTGAAAACGAGATGATTGCCGATCCGAGACTGCGCAAGGTGGACGGTAGTTGCAATATCGATCGCGCAAAACGCCGAGTATAACCAATGCCATTCAGGATAGGTTCCTGAAACGCTGGAACATTTTCTAAAGGTTGGGTATTGGTAACGCTCTTGGATCTGCTAGACAGAATATAGAAATACGATATCTGCGTGTTGTGGGGCCATGAGTCGTAACAGAAGGCCACCTGTTGCCACACCACAGACTGGGCGTGTCCACAGCAATCTCCCTTCAACATTAGCATACTCTTATCAGAAGCATGGGAGCTCGCTTTAATGCGGGTGACCGGAGACGGATTTTCCGCCGAAATGTAATTTTTGGTGACCAGAGATCGATTCCTGGGAGACAGTAGACAAAAAATATGGGATATGATTTCGGTTGGCAATCACCAAAACGCCGATACAAGTTCCTGATGGAAGGTCATGGACCGGAAAATCTCATCTTGCTTTTCGGTGAGATGCGAGCAAAGATCATATGTGCTATCTATGACAGATTCAAGTTCTAGCGCGAGATTTATTGCATCCAATGGCTACTGGCATTCGGTCACAGTGGCCCAAAGGCCCGATGGCAGAGCTGGTAATTGATACTGGAGGACCTGGAGTATGGTATTGTCAAGGTCTAGAACCTGCTCATTGAAGATAGGCAACAGACACATCGGAATAGACATACAATCGCCTGTGAACGCGCCAGCCAGCTGGATTAATTGATATTATGGGTGTAGACAATCACAATGCTTTGTGGTGCACAAATAACATCGTGGGACGAGAAAGAGATTGTGTTGGCTCGTTATCTGCTACGACAAATTCGAGGAAGATTTAAGGAGGGATCAGAGTTATCATTTGCTTAGAGTTTGTTTGGCCCTATTTGTCAACGCCTTCGTGCCTTGCTGTACCATGATTAATATTTGCTGTACGTAGTACTTCCGCTCGTCCATCACATTCTCAAGTCTTAAATACGAAAATGGGGGATACGTCCAATGGCATGCGAAGGACGGCATCGCGCGTTCTGGCTGCACTGGATCAGTCTTCTTCGTCCTCGAGCTCCCTTGCCTTTATACAAACCTCTCATTCACTCGGCAAGCGTAAATCAGAGAACCTTCCTGTGGCGCCAGAGAGTAGAACACAAGCGGTCTCCGATACCGCTCACATGATTTATGGACCAACCTCCCCATTCAACAAGCCCAGACGGACGAGTAAGAGAGCTTCAGAATCCGTCAGTTCCCTCTCTTGAGTTGACTGCTATAGCTTCCGCGGATATTGCTGGCGCTTCATCACAAGGGACCTTATCTGCAGCTGGCGGATCTACAAAAAGATCTAAGGATGAGATTCAAACCAAACTCATATCATCTGGATTTTCTTTAAGATTCGATAACGAAACCCCAGTTAGTCGCATTGACCAAGGTGGCCCTGACCAAGAACAAAGGTAAGACTTGTCGAGTGGAACATCACCCATCACTGACACGTGTACAAGACTGGCTGATTTTGTTTATAACTCTATCGAGAACGTTGGTGGTAGATCTCGGTCCGTTCAGGATGCTCTCAAGAACCTCGGTCTTCAGGGGTGAATACTCATGTGATACAGCAGTCTGCGTGGTCGTACTGAAATCGTGTAGTGACAAGGATCTCCTCCCTGGTCTAGAAATACGCCTTTTACCTCACCAGCTCATTGGAGTCAGCTGGTACGAGTCTTTTATGTGTCTTTTTTCGTGTATCAACCGTGTAGCGCAGGATGGTAGATCAGGAGAAAAGAACCCCTCACCGGGGTGGTATTTTAGCGTGGGTAATTTTTAATATTGCACTCGTGCAGCTTATGGATTGAGTTCACTCAGAGATGAGATGGGTCTTGGTCAGTTGTTTCACCTTTATCAACACGCATTATTGACGAAGTGTATTTTCTCAGGAAAGACTGTTCAGATGATCGCTACGATGGCAGCAAACATGCCTAGGGATACTGACGCTGTGAAGACCACCCTCGTTGTCGTTCCATCTGCCCTCCTGCAACAAGTTGGTTTATTGCTTCAGTCAACTTTGCCCACGTTGACACCATTACCAGTGGAAAGAAGAAATTGAGACAAAGTCAAACGATTTGTTTACTGTTCACATACATCACGGTCGGGACAAGCTTTCTACCCTGACGGATATTAGATCTAAAGATGTACGTCATTCAAATTGTTACAGCTTCATGAAGTGATTAATCAATATTAGGTCATCATTACTACATATCAAACCCTGAGCATGGAGCTGACCATTCCAAAAGGCCTCGAAGAAGGCGAGGAGTTGGCATATCTTGAACAGAAGGGGTAGGTGGCACATCACTTCCTCTATGTCAACCCTTTAGCTACTCCGCAGAGGGTTGCTCGGCCGCATGAAATGGTATCGTGTGATTTTAGACGAGGCCCAATTCATTCGGAATAGGTGTGTCCATTATCATACAACTTACCAACGTGTTATCTGACGATTTCAATAGAGGAACGCTTGCTAGCCGCAGTGTTGCCCTTCTCCGTTCAACTTACAGGTGGATGCTCACAGGCACACCTGTAACGAACACTCTGTACGTATCAGTCTTTCTTCGTGATATTTCTGATCCCCAAATCACTCCCAGTGCTGACATATATGGACTTATTCGCTTTGGGCGTTTCCGTCCCTGGAATGACTGGGAGTCATTTAGAGATTTTGTCGTGTGTTCATTCGTGTTTTCGGATATTCTACTTCTCATTTTAGTGTAGGCGAACATGCAACAAGAGGATGCGCCGCTTGCGGGTGAATAAATCACCAACTACCGTTTAATTCTTGGACTAAAACAGCCGTACAGCAATGCGAGCACAGGAAATATTGAAGCCCCTGTTGCTTCGCCGCACAAAAGATGCTCAATTGGTAAATAGACAATAAACTTTTCGACTCCTGCATTTTCACTCACCAATTGCACAGGACGGAAAACCCATCCTTCAGTTGCCCCCGAAGAATATCGAGCTTGTGACTCTTGAATTTTCAGCAGACGAGCGGGAGGTACGTGGCTTAGGTATCCCCGCATTTTGTGTATTAAGGTTTCGCAGCTCTACGATAATTATGAGAAGAAAAGCCACATTCAGATTAATCGCTTCATCAGAAGAGGGACATTATTGAAGAAGTATGTACTCGGTTAATTCTGCGTTCTACCGGCTAAATATTTTGATCTCAGCGCGACCATCATATTGGTATTCATTTACATTCACTTGTTTTGGTGGTCATATTTGACTATGTACGTTTGACAGGCGATGATCCTTCGACTTCGGCAGCTGTGCTGCCACCCAAACTTGATCCTGGCATGTACCTTATTCTTTGCTTATAGTATGAATTAACGCATACCACAGAGCCAAACAGGAGAGGGTGAGGATCCTTCCTTGCTCATGTCTGATGCAAAAGAAAGGGAGCTCGCACGAGCCGTTCGAGTCATGGGGCTGACTTGGGTCAATCTTGTGAGTGTGATTCGTTCGCACACACACCGGTATTAAGCTATCATAAAGGTTAAGAAGAGGTTAGTTTTTCTCTACGTTGCAACGGGAAAGAAGTTCCAAAGAACATTCGTCACATTTAGGTTCATGACGCGCGCACTGGAAAATAATTTACTTGCCTTCTCGGATGAGGAGGGCGCAGATGCTACGTGCCCCGTCTGTAAAGATCGTAAGTATTTGTGGCTCAATAGTTGTTGATGGTCTCATATCCGCAAGTGTACATGAACAACACTGGTCGTGTCCTTGCTTGCGGTCATGAGATTTGCTTCGGTGCGCCACACTTCCCCATGTTGTCGTGGCTATATTCTGATCAAACTTTCGCATGCTAAGACTGTATGCTCATACTCTCAAACTCCCCCATTTCACATGACGGAGAATTGTGGGTCATCAATTTCCTACCCGTAACAACCGCGCTCATCGGTCACTAGCGGCCACGGAAACGAACAAGAAAATCTTCGTGTCGAACGCGAGTACGAAGCAGCTGCTGCAAAAGGTCACCGACCTTGTGCGCCTCTTTTTCTCCTCCATCACACTGTTCTCTCACGTACTTCATACAGGCCCTACGTGCAAGAAGATGAACGACTTGAACCAAACCAAGGTGTTCAAGTCTTCGGCGTTCGAGCCAGAGGAGGATGAGGTCGAGGAAGCAAATCGCGCTCGCAAGCGCGTCCGTCAGCTTGCGCCTAAGAAATCTGTGCGGAAGAGCATAGTTTCAAACGCAGGGTCATCTGGCTCAGATTCAGAAATTGAGGTATCTGCACCCTCACGCTTCAGGGGGGCGACACCGGAACTAGACAGCTCCGATGACGACATGCCAGATTTCTCGCAGCTATTTGCGAATGGGGGCAAACTCAAGAAAAAGGTGAAGAAGGCTGCGAGCCGGCAGTCTGATGATGTGGGCATAACTTCTTCGGTGCACTAGCTGTTACTGAGTGGTACATACCACAGGACATGCTCGACTTGACTATGGATGATGCATCTGACCACCTTGATGATTCAGACGTTGAGTTCGGAAGGGGATACGCTGCGCGGTCCTCAAAGAATACGAAGCACAAGGACAATGGAAAACGAAAAGCAACCATGAACACCATAGACGAAAAATCTGACCCTAAAGGCAAGGAGAAAGTGAAGCTGGAAGAGCCTGGCGCTCCTTCCGGTGCACTTATCGCTATATGGAGGCGAGGCGATTACGACCTCGAGCCGAGCGCGAAGATGCTCGCCCTCATTGATTATCTGCAGACATGGGACGCGAGCGGTGACAAGACAATTTGCTATTCTCAGTGTATGTATTTTGATTGAAGTGTGCAAATTGTTGCTAACAAAATCATGTGTACAGGGACTTCCATGCTTGACCTTGTAGAAACGTTGTTGTCGCGGTATGGCATCCGCAGTCTGCGATACGATGGTTCTATGAACCGGGTGTCGCGGGATAACACCCTCGTGACGTTTAAGCGGCACGATGGGCCGAAGATCATTCTCATTAGCACGAAATGCGGCAGTGTGGGGTTGAACTTGGTCGTGGCGAACCGGATTATTAAGTAAGTGTCGAAGTGTACATCATGCTCCTTGCGATGACTGACAGCAATGATGATGAACAGTTTAGATTTGTCGTGGAACTATGCATCCGAGTCTCAGGCATATGATCGAGTGCACCGTCTGGGACAGGAGAAAGATGTGTTTGTCAAACGGCTTGTTGTCAGAAATACAATTGAGGAGCGGTGCGTTGACATATCTTCATCACTGAGCCCTAACTCAGCTTCACTGTTATCATGTACTCACTGACTCCTTACTTCTATCACCGGAACCTTATAGGATGCTCCGCCTCCAGGAGGTCAAATCTGACCTTGCAGACGCAGCGCTCGGTGAGGGGACGGGAACGAAACTCCAGAAGATGAGCGTTAAGGAGATTAAGACCGTACGCCATCCCGTCATCTTCGGTGTTGATTACTGATCGACAAGGCTCGCAGTTATTTGGGATGAAGACTTAGCCCGCAAGGCATGAATATATGTTGCTTTTTTCTTGGAAGCGCTCTGGGCGACTCGGAGAGTTGTATTTGAACGCCGGCGCCTTTAACTTACATGCTGATAGTGTTATTTACTTCGAGGTCAAGTCTTCACTCCCTCCCTTATGTTCTCCTTATTATTACGATCATGGTTTTTGGGGCGGCACCTCGGGGGATGCCAAATTACAGTGCGTATCACGGTTACGCGGGATAGTCACTGTTTGCGTGGAGCGAATTACAGTTTTTTCAGTGGGCAGGACAAGTCTTCTCCCAGTTGTCCACGTCGCCTTGGGTTATACCCCCCCGCACCCTCTACACCTCCCTTGCGTAGTCTGTAGTCCTATTGCAGAGATATCTTACAGATACGATAGTCAATGAATTAATCTGTCGTTACGTTACATTGAAAACATCCTATGTTATTTTCGCATAACGGCAACCACATGTAGAAAGTAAAGGCTTCGTACCTTGATTATTGATGGCGCTACTGGTACTTGCTCCGAACCTTCGTCATCGCCATTCCCAATGGTGTGCTCAATTCCTTCATTCCAAGCGTTCATATTGATCTCGGACTTTCATGCACCTGTGGTTCCCACGTACCGGAGGTGCCTATCTAAGTCCACGGGACCCCACCCAAACGAATCTGGGAACCTCTGGGTTGGGATCAGTTTTTTGATACGAACACGGCCGTTGTCAGGAAGCACAACGATCCTAGCATCTTGCGTGAACGGAAAGTTTTGATAGTCTAATGCCTGCGCAAACAGTCAGGTGGATGGGCATATCACATATCACTTACAGAACAGAATGCTGGTCAGCCATAATTCGAATTGTTGACACCAGCGCTGATAAGCGTGATGTAATCTTGAGGGCTTTGGAGGATAACTTGGGCGGAAGCTTTTGGGAGTATATCTTTAGTTCTGGCAATACGACATAGAGCTCGGAGGGGAAGACCTCATTACGCTGCCCTAGGAGACGGTGAGAGCATGTTATAGCACAAGCAGGGAGGGTGCAAGAGGGCCACGTCAGAGTGTGACATTCCACATGGGTGCGTAGAAGATATGGATGGTGCATGAAAGGAGCGGGAGGGTTACAAGGGGTGCAAGAGTGCTCTGATGAGTGGGAAGGGTGGTGAAAGGGTGGGTGCATCAGTGTGCTGGAGGTTGTGTCAGAGCTTGGATGGCGAGTCAGAGCTTGCAGGTGGCACAGCAGAGTGCTGGAGCAACGCATCAGAGGGATGTAAGACGTGTTAGAGAGAGGAAAATGTTGCAGGATGTGTTGGAGGTCAGCCGGTCAGCACGGATGGAAGACAGAGAAGAAAAATTACGCTCATGATCTGTGATCTATAGCCCAGATACCCGAATCCTCCTCTGTGAATGCTCGTCTGGTGGATGCTCGCGCAGGGGGAGAAGGCCATGAGTCCAGGGTACAGTAGAACGTGAACCGTTCTGCTTGAACGTAGCTGCAGAACGTTAGAAAAACGCAGACGCGTCGTTGAACCGAGAAAGGCGCGGAAGTCCTTTCCAGTTCTCGAAAACAACAACTTACTCGCAGCTAAATTGGTAGCATAGAACAATGCATGAATTCATCAGTTCAGGAACAGGTATGTCCATGTGTCTAGTCGCTATCACAAAAACTTTTCATCCCAAGTTAATCAACTATGATGGGATATTGTCACAGTAGGAGTGCTAACAACCCTGCCATAGCTCCCATGACCAGTCCAGTGTCAGCATGTGGCCCTCCCATTGCTGCGCCCGTGACTACCGCAACCGTGCTCGTGGACGTGGATGTCACACTAGGTGAGCCAAATGTCAGGGGAGGCGGAGTTATAGGTGGAGAAGTCAAAGTCAAAGTCAACGTTATCGACGGGAGCGGGGGGAGGCTGATAGAGTACAATAATTAGGGCTTGTGATGGTGGTTGAGTAGCGACACATACATCATTGACGTTGTAGCATTGGAGGATGTGGCGCTTGCTGTCTGGCCACTTGGTGTCTGGTCGCCTGTTGTCTGGAGGCTTGATGTCTGGGCGCGTGCGCCCGCAACGAACGCGATGGTGAGGGCAGCAGCAATTTTCATGATAAACATTAGTGCGTGCAGCGGGTTGAAGCCTGGAAGCGCAATGCGTGCTCAAAATCTTTTCAATTCTCCGTGGGGTAAGACGAATTAAGATTGGCACCAGAACGAGTGCTTATTCCGTGGGGCTGTATGCAGAATGTGAGAATGGTGCACTTCAACGAAGTTACAACGCACTTGTTAGTTGCAGAACGTGCGTTATGCACATCCCTCAAACAGATCTGACACCATATTATATATAAACCGGCGATGACCTCGGCCTGGAGCCGATTAACAGTTGTCAGAACTCAGGATTGTGAAAGTTACGAGAGAAAAACCTCGAAGATCATGTCACGAGGTGGAGCGAGGTATAGGTATTGAATATCGAGTAATGAGCGCTGAGCTCTGGATGTACAGCAAACAGATGACTGCCTGAGGGCGTGTCATCCTCGGACGTGACCTGAGGCTGTCATCACGTGACCGCGACGTCCTCAACATCAATGGCTTCCGCGGTTCGACGATTCGGCATTCAACTCCATATCATTGATCGATCACCTCACAGACTACACATGCATCACCATGCAATTATACTATCCGATATACACAACCATAAAATGTTCAATTTAGAGCACACCCTTTCTGGCCTCACACCCTTGACCTCAACCTAAGCAGAATGACGCACACAAGCCAGCACACGCCATTGCGCACGTGAAGCTCGGCAAAACCCTGAGGAAGCCGTTGAATCTCCTGAATACCTAGCATTCGGAAGCGTGCACCTCCAAAGATTCTAAATCACACAGCATATATTAGAGTCGTCTTCATCTGACTCCCATCGCGACGTTTCGATCATTCCAGGCCTGGGGTCTTCCGCAGGCGGACACTCCCATATAAGTACCCCCACGTGGAAGTACGAACATAATGCCGTGTATGGGACACCTTCCATTGGCGAAGAGAGTGCCATGAAGGGGCTATCTCTCACTCGGGGAAGAACTGTCCA
>MU837120.1:32179-61891 GCA_029603245.1 Rhizopogon salebrosus TDB-379
ACATCATCGATCTGGCAGGCATCCAGTCAGACACTGGACAGTTGTTGAAATAGCCCGCAGACCTCTCGAAGCTTCGCACTAGTACTGCTAGAGTCTGATCAATCAGCCTCGTCGCATGCTGAGGACAGCGTTTCAAAGGACTCTCAATAGTACCATGTACATCCACAAACTCGATGTACCTCAGTGGATGAATACTTTGATGTGTCCCAGATTCCCAGGAACGTTTTGTTAGTGCGACGGCAAGTTGTGTGTGTGCTGGGACAGATCTGGATTTTACTTGGCCGGCATGCTTATTGCTCTCCAACGAACGTTGTCAATCACGGCTACATGTGGGATATTTAATCCGTTGGATTGTTTTCAGTGAGTCATTTATCATTTGTCCTATTCTTCGACGCGTAGTCTAACGTCATTCCAACATCACAATGTCTGAGGCTCCTAAACAACGTTACGCGCCAAGCTCTTCCATTCGTAACGCGTCACCGTACAGGTCATTCTTAAACACTTGCTAAACCAAGCCGCTCCACACAAGCGGGCTGCGCGTCATACCTGCGTCACCTCCATGCAGTTCGAAAGGTATAAAAACTTGGAAGATCCCCACCGTCTCTCATAGCATCTTTTTACACTCATACAACCAACAACAACATGTCTGACACTGGACGTCAATCTATGACCGACAAGGCTACTTCTTCTCTGAAGGTCTGGATTAATTTTTTCGGATCTAAGATTTGGATCTGACACTGTTCTTAGCCTGACTCTCAGAAATCTATGACTGAGCAAGCCACCGACAAGATCAAAGGAATGTCTGATTCTACCGCTTCCACTTTTCAACCACAGGTTAGCCACGACGTTCCTCAGGATTATGAGTGAGGCTGACGGTCTGATTTTAGACTGAGAAATCTACCACTCAGCGGGCTGGCGACAATTTGAGCGGAAATTCCAACGAAGATCAGGTGCGTTATGCCAGTTAGTCAGCCTGCTTTATGTGACTGAGTAAACTTCGTAGGGGTCTCTGACGGACAAGGCGAAGCACGCCATGGGCCTAGGGGGCGGGAACAGGCAATAATCGAATCGCCGTTTGCGAAATCAACTGAGAATGAACTCGTATTGTACACTCATGTTTTGGTCAATTGGTGGTTTCCACTCTTCCGGGTTGTATAAATATTATTAGCATTGACAATACAAGCATCTAGTCAACCAAACCTTGCGAGCCTTCTCCTACGCATTTCCTCCATACTTAAAACTTCTTCTGGAGGCCCAGTTTCTGAAGCGATCGTACTAGTGTCTGCCTCCGACTGATTATCTATCTCGTCCTCTACCGTTGTTGAGATATGAGTCGAAGGTGGTTGTCGTGCCTGAAGTACCGGGAGTGGGGAGAATTCAGGAGGTGCACTTTCCAATGATGCCCTGAGGGCAGCCTGGAAGTCGGCGTCATCGTCATCATAAACCCGATTCTGCTGCCCCATGCTATGCATCTCTACTTCGGGAGGGGTGGCATAATCGGCGTTTTCGGAATCGTCATCATCGTAGTTTCCTCTGGCTTGTCGTTGCACCAGTGGCTCCGTGATTGCATGATGGAAATATTCATCTTCATTGCCACGAGCTTGCGCTCTGAAAGGAGGCTGCTGTTGATTTCTAAACCGTGCAACCTCCTCGTCGTACTGCTGTCTGAACCCAATTTCCTGCTCGCGCCGTATGCGCTCCATCAGCACACGATCACGTTCCATAGAAGCGACAACCGGGTTAACGTCAGCATTTCCGTACGGATCTTGATTGGGAGGAATGCCTGGCATTCCAAGGCCAGCTCTTCCGGTCAAACGCGATGAACTTGGTATAACAGGCACAGAGGGATTAGGTGGTGCGGGAAGGTAGGAACTCGATACAGTCGATGAGCCATCAAGTTCTCCGGTTCCCATCAATGATGCCTGCAAGGCTGCTTGCAGTTCCAGATCTTCATTCTCAAAACCAGGCTCCACGTCGTCGCGGGCTGCCGACGAAGTAGGATCTGGGAGAGTGGATGCGATATCATCTGCATCTGTATGGGGAAGTTGAGATTGTGCCTCCGGATCAATCTGCGTAACTGCGAAGACGGAGTACCCGTCGCTCTCAGCTTGTTGTAAGACCATGCCAAGGTAGAGTTTACTGATCCATTGTGGCTGATGTTTCGTGGAGTCGAGGTTGAACCAATGACCATCACCTGGATCAGAGATATTTCCAAATCGTCGCAATGTGTACCAGTGCTGGTTTTGGTTGAGTACAAATGCGATTTGATTACTTCAGGACAATACGGTGAGGAACAGGAGATGAGAATCCATGGTGACGTACTGTGGCTCGCCATGATATGGCTTCATAGCTTCAGAGCGCCAGCGTACCAGGCTAAAATAGAGGGCGCATAAGGTGCTGCACCAGTATGGAATGCCACTTTGACAAACCTGAGTTGCCAGATATTAAGTGCCTCTTCTAACACCTGCACAGAGAAAAATCCTGACAAAATAATTAGCATTTCATATAGATGGGGATTCGAGAAAATTACCTGAATCATCCATGTTGGTACTAGCATTTCCTCGGGTGGCATCATCATAACGCGATGACTGCTCCAGAGCGTCCATCTTATGAGCGAATTCAGAGAGATCGGGCGCTGTGAACTGTATCGATCATTTGAGTGATGACATGATTGCAAGGATCGGTGGACACCAACATAGTTTCCCTCTGAGAATGGTGAATGCAAGTTAGACTCATACCGAACGAAAAGCGATGGTGTACATACGCAGCAGCGAATTGAGCGCATGTTGCGCACAGAGATTTGATCCTTCCTGCTGCCTCTCATGGTATATTAACTGCAGGAGGTGCTCCAGTCCTGCCATGCTCGATTTGCGTGTTCGATAGATGGTAGCTGATGTATGTGTCCAAGGCTCCCAAGTATGGACGTATCAGAGAACGCGCACGCGTGTCTTACGTAATCGATTACAGACTATTCCAACTCATTCCGTCGTTTCTGCTAACGTCCACTTGAACGCTTGTGACATTGACTTCCTTTCTATCGCTATGATTCTCCGGTACCTCACATCCCAGCCATTACCCTTGCATCTGTTCTCCTTACTTCTACTATTGTCTTCTGCAGTTCATGTAACGGCTCAAGGCTTCGATTGCCGCAGTGTATTGGCCGAGGAGCTGAGCTGGGACTTGATGTCGCTGAGCGGCGTGCATACAGTACGAAGAACGAGAGACTCACCTCCTACAACAATGGTGGATGAGCTCAGATTTAATTTATGTGAGGACTTAACAAGCTTAGAGGATGTGGCAGAAGGGGACCAGGCAAGTTTACCACTCACTCCGTGGTACGAACGATTTTAATATTAATATAGTGCCCATCTGGGACAAGGGCATGCTTGACGAAGACAAACCAGAAGGAGGGGGATTCAGACCGGGTCATTGCTGCTATACCTGTCGCAGTGTCACCCTTGCAGCCAGAAACCGCACTGCTGTCTTGTGTGTGGAGCATCCATCTTATTATTTGTTTTTCCTACTAAACCAATGTGATAGCATCAAAAAGCTTGTCTTTGACACTCCACGGGCAATCATACCCTGGCTCTGCCGAAGAACCGATACCCCAGTCCGTCAAGTTCTCCCTGTGGTGCGCCGATGAAGCTACGGACCCCAGATTTACCTCGTACGAGGACGGACAAGTGCATGTCGAATGGAGCACGCCCTCAGGATGCGGGTCAACGAGTGAGCAACAACCGCCACAGGATGATGACAAGACAGGCGGAGGTGGAGGAGGCGATAGTGATGAGAAGCCACAGAGCGTGGGCAGTGGGCTTGGGTTCTTCTTCCTCGTGTGAGTTGTACAACCTGAGTATGAGTACCGTGGCTGATACCTGCTTTTCCAGCTTGCTTCTAGCATTCGGAGGATACTTCGCACTAGGTGCATACTACAATTATTCAACATATGGTGCCCGCGGTGTGGATCTTATACCGTGAGTGCATCACAATTATTTCACGGGAGCACAGCCTAACAACCTGCGTAGACATCGAGACTTTTGGCGCGAAGTGCCATACATGCTGCAAGATGTTGTGTCTCACCTATGCTCGACAGTTCGACCACGACGGTCCAGCCGTGGAGGGTACATTGCCGTATGACTCGTTCTGTTTTCTGTGTTTTCTATGCAAGGAGTTCAGATATAGATGCGGTACTCGCTTTTTATTCTAAGGACCCTTCCCTCCTTATACTGTCGAGCTCCTTTGGAAATAACGAGGTGGATAAGTAATGTCCTGACGATTGAAACAGATGGGATTCGATTGATTCGTAGCGCAGTCGTTTGATGCTTATTCACCAGTGCAAATCGCTGCGGGCTGGGCTTACTCGCAGCATCTGATGAAATTCCTGATATCCACTTGACAAGCGTCAGAACCCAACACAGATCGACCGCAGGCACCCATGATGGTGTTGTGGTTGGTCCGCGTCTTCACGGCTTTCATCGATGTTCTTGAAATGACGTCACGCCTTTTCTGGTGGGCAGGAAGACAAAGACAACGAACCAGCAATGGGTGGGGGAGGCCAGTATTACAGTCAAGGCTTTTTTGATGAATCGCTTTGGTAGAAAATCAAGACGGCTGTTCGTCTACGTCCTAAAAGCTAACAGGTTGCCTCAGAAGCACAATCCCGCCAATATTTATTTATTTATTTACAATAATTTTTACCTTCAACCAAATGCCATCTTATCATTAATGCTGCCGCACACGATTACCACCGCGTCGGTGGTCGCGATCAATATTGGCGGACGCAAAGTTGAACCTTCTACTCGCTCTCTAGTCATCACGTCCATCTCTAAGCTCTCAGTGTTTTCGAACATTTAACTCTTGTCAATAATGGGAAAGAAGTGGTATGTTGTGGTTGCGGGCGTGAAACCAGGTATATACAAAACTTGGTAGGTTCATCCCTATTCTCGTAAATCCAACATGTTGGCACAAGTCAGTTTCTCGACGTGTCATCCCCATTTCCTCAAAATGATCGACTTCGTAATGCTAACGTGCTCTTCTTCAGGATTGAATGTCGGGGAAATGTCAAAAAAATTCCAGGCGCCGTTTTTGAAAGCTTTGAGACGCACGAGGAAGCCGTTCGTGTATTCCGAGGAGCCTTGCAAAGGGGTGAAGTGGAAGTCCTCCAGAAAAATACAGGTGCTGCATCAACTTCCGTCATGAGAAACGAATACCAGACGCCGGAGGAATTTGACATTGAACTGGACGGTAACCTTTTCCAGCAGGTGATTCCGAACCAACAGATGGATCGCGTTCGTGCTCGTAGCGTGCAGTCGCACAATTCAACGTGGGATGATATATCCTTACTGCACTCTCCACGAACGTTGCCACCTTCACCTCCAACTGGGGTGACCCAGTATGTGAAGCTAGAAGATAGTCCTTTCCTTCAACCACCCGGGGGATTGTCGCCACGAGTCACTGTGGACGATACGTCTTACACAGCTTCGCCTTCGCCACCAGAATTCCGCCTTGCCCCCATTAGAAGGGTTCAAGCTTCCCCTACGTCATCCATGCCCGAGGGAACATACTCCCCCGGAGCTCTTCGTCGCCAAAAGACCGCTCCTGCATCATTCGAGATGGGAGCGCGGTATCCGACTGTCGAAGAGATCCGTAACGGTCAGAGTTTAGATCCTCGCGTCATGCTCCCACCTTCGAGGATATTTGATCCAGCAAATGTAAAACCTCGTCCAAGGGCATCGTCCGTTGCTTCTGCTCGCAGAAGGCAGTCCGAGAATGGACAGATGGATGCAGGATCAATGAGCCATCGTGAGGCCACAACGCGTCATGTGCCAGTGGTCAGTTATCTAGAAGACGATGAGAATTCTTCGATTTCCTCCCCTCCGCGACGCCGTGCTGCCGACAAGGGGAAGGGTAGGATACTTGCAGATGCCACAACTGAAGGATTGACCGCGTCCGGTCGTGTTCCCTCAAACAACCGGCAGTCATTGTCAGTTTATTCCCACCATATTCAAGAAGTCTACTCGGCCGATAGGCCTGAGCATTGCAGTGTTGTCGTCGTGCGCTGTCCCCCGGGCAATAGTTGCTGCCATGGGCAATGTAGAAGCATATCCGCGAGCGTCGCAGCGAGGAGTGACGGAGTGCGCGATCAGTCCCACTATGTCGATGCTGAAGTCTCTCCCATTCTGCGGAGTGTAAGCCCGGCTCGCGAGGCATCTCCCCGGAAAGCAAAGGCACGGAAACCCGTAGCGCGGGACTCTGATGCCTCGAGTGGGCAGGGAGTCCATTCTTTTTTAGGACTTTCCCCGAGTCCTCAAGTTCCGCATAGGAGCTACGCTGCTGAGTCAGATGTTCGTTCTCCATTTGCACGCGGGACAAGGATTCCATCGGGCCTGTCCGAGTAGGTAGCCGCTCTGGCGTTTTGTTTTCGCTGAACCGCGAGCATTCACCTACCTGTTGCTCATCATTTATTTTGTTTAGGCTGTCGATATTCGGCCGACCGTCACCTCCTATGCAGAGCTCACCGGTGAGGGATAGGGGTCGCAATGTCTTGATGGTCAGTCGAGCATGAGACATGAGGACCTTGTACAGAAGCGTGATAGATGTTGATGCGGATGGTTGTTTGACACGAGTTGTTTGAGACCCTTGCTTGAAGTACTGTATGATAACTTTGACTCCCGATGCGGCATAATGTTTCTTTCTTGTATTCTTCGTTTGGAAATTGGTACCCATTCTTGGTTGACAACGTTGAACTTGGAAGCACACATCTTTCCCTCAACTGGTCAAGAAGGCAGAAGGGGAACAAGTTTAACATTTCGTAGGATGGTTGTGGTCGAAATCAACAAACTGATGATTCATCGGATCGAACAGGAATCCATTCTCACGCCGTGAGTCAACAGGAGCCAACGTTCCATCATCCCACGCAGTACTTTACGCAACAAGTCCATTTTGTTCTCATTGCCATCATTCTCTTGAATCTGGCTGAGTTATGTAAGTACGTGTGGTGTGCGGCATGCGCTGACGTCGCTTCCAAGTGATTTGACATCATGTCTTTAATTTCAAGCTTCCGTCTTTCGTTATTCAGGGAGATATCGATTGCGCGCGGTTTCGTCCTTCGTCCAGCTTACCACGGCGGTATTTGCAGTCAAGGAAAGCGATCAATGTTGAATTGTTCGTCTCTTCTGCAGACTTTAGCTTGGAGAATTTATTTAGAAGATAGAATTCTCTTTGGGGCAGATTCATAGCTCTGCAAGTTAAACGTTGTCCGTCTAATGCGCCAACAACATCGCTCCCTACAGTTTTCGTGACAGTATCCATTTGCCATAGGCATTCTTGTGTTGGGGCAGGACTATACCCCCCTGTGTGGAAGGAAGGAATGACCGCATTGCTAGGATATACGACCTCCAGGTGGTATTATCTGTGGCTCCAGACGTACTTCTACTCTCTGATGATGGAAGAATGACTTGGGCGACCAGGCAGCCAGCGAGTATCGTGAAGGCTGGTTCGTGCTATGGGAATCCTCCGGGCGGATCGTGAGTTCTCTCGTCGATCCTGTTCACGTAAACGCAGAGAAGGGGTGGCTCAACCTCTCCTAGGTATGCCTCTCGAAAGGCCCGATCCTCTACTTGAAGATGATCCGGGTCTCGTTCCACCGCTTGTGCTGACGCTTCCCGTGGAGCTAACCGGTCGAGTGCGGGGGATTGCTGATGCACTTGTCGAGGCTGGTGTCATTTTGGTAATAATCAGGACAAGACCAAAACTCCGTAGTCTTGTTCTCATACCTGCACGAGGAATTCCTCTGGTGCCTCTTGCAGCAGCCGATGTTGCCGTTGCTCTTGTCCCACGGACACCCCGGACACCACTTGATATGCTGGTGCCGCGACCACGGGGTGGTTTTGTGGCTGCAGCAGTACGCCCCTCTGCTTCAATGCGAGCAGCTTCCTCCGCAGCCAGGCGCGCACGCTGTTCAGCCTCCCTCCTTTCTTCCTCTTCCCGCTCGAGGCGCTCCTTTTCTATCCGGGCCTGTTCAAGGGCCTCCTGCCGCTCTTTCTGGAGTGATTCCTCGTCCTTTTAAATGTCATTAGTCACGCGGAATCCAAAATCTCGTGTAGAGAACGGTTTAAAAAACGCGCCGCAGCCAACCATGGCAATCGGCGAAATGCTTGGAAATAGACCAAAAGAGAAAAGCTTACAGCCTCCGCACCCTCCCATCGTTCATCAAAAATCAGTTTTGCCACAGCTTCTGACTTTCCAAGCATATTGACATATCTGTCCAGAAGCGCGTCTGTCTGTGCGAGTTGAGTAGCCACTTGCTGCACCAAGCACATGAAAGACGCGAGATATAATAGTAATTAGCTTATTTCATGGTTATCAGTCAGATACGCACCTCAGTTGCAGTCTGAGTAGAGCGCAACGCGTCGTTGAAAAGCGCAAAAGACGCGTTCAACTTCTTGAGAATGAAGACATCGCTCTGAAGCTTGTCTTCCCGTAACTTTGCTGCAGCAATCCTCCCAATCATAGTCAAATCAGCATCACTTTCAGAGTGCTCGTCGTTTCCTTCTCCGTATTCTTCATCCTCCTCCGCTATCCTGCTTTGATCGGGTGAGAACGAGGGTGATGTGGTAGCAGCTGGTGCGAGTAGACTAAAACGCGGTCGATCATGGAAGTGAAACCTTTCCGTGTCTTTATCTGATATTGAGAGCTCCGAGAGGGAGAGGTCGGCACCTCCAGGACCCGTATAAGAGTGTAAGTCGAATGATTCAGGTGATGGCAGAGATTCGGAGAGGAGTTGCGAACCGCTGGCATCCGGGAGGGAAGATGATGGCGTGGACAGTGACCAAGACATCTTCCGCTGGCAAGAGATCCTAGGCTGCCGACTGATTGAGGCAAGTTCGCAAATTAGAGATCAACGTCAACGTCAACCCTAACAGTGATGACAATGTTTAGACGCCCGAATCGCCTGAAGTAAGGTAAGTACTTACAGAGTAACATATGGGTGAGCACATCACACGCGAAATGCTTACGCTTAAGGTTGCACATCGGCGATGGCCGAACGACCTTACAGACCACTGAGAAGAGTCACATCGTTGTCTGCCCCGTGCAACTTGCCATATTTTATGATAATGGAATCAATGTTAATGACGCTAGTCGATATCCGTACTGTACGCACGGTAGAGCCCGGCCCGATCAGCCAGCTCATGTGTTCACATTAATCGACTCGGTTGACTGCCAAGAGTTCCAACTTACTGCCTCGAACTCAACTTATTTGTCCCACGAAGATACCGTAAATTACTTAGACGAACGAAACAAAGGATCGTGATTGCTCAAAGCCACTCAGTATGTACTAGTACGGGACCCGGCTGGGTATGTAACAGTCAAACCTTGAAAGAAAGAAGACACCCTTCTTCTCAAGAATAGCAGCATGACCGATCTATCGAAGAACGATCAGTGTCGACTCGCCATCACAAGACAGATGCCCGACAATTTTGTCAATTATTGTCCTACGAAGTACTAGGTTAGCCGGCGGCGGCCTCGAGCAAAAACCTAAGATTGGTGCTACAAATACAGAGAAGCCATTATGAACTGCAGTAGATGTACACGAAGTGAGACATCATCAGGTAGAACTGTAACCTACACGAGAAAATTGGCAAAGAACAACCACAACAAAAGTATGTAATGTGTATTGAAAGTCAGTAGAAGTGCAAGTGTCCCGATGTCCAATAGCATGAGAAAAGGCGATGAACAGAAGTAATGCGAATCCGAAGTCCAGTGAATTAAGATGTCCGAAAATTGAAAATGTCCAATGAAATGCCTATTGTCCGACTCCATAGCATCCACCCGTCATGAAAACGTACACCTCCTTTGCGAACTTTGGTTTCTTATTGTGATTTTTCACGGTTAATAAAGAACACTGCGGGTAGCTCAGGATGAGGCAGAGTTGATGGTGAACTCGTCACTCCAGTTTCCAGAGTCGCCAAATACTGAGCGGATCGTCAGCTTTCTGAAGTTGGCTACAAACATAGTTAGGCTACTCACATACGATCTCCCACAGTCCAGAGTTGGTGGTGTCAGGAATCGTGACATTAACTTGACCGTCAGTGAGTGCGAACCCAGACTCGATCGGAGTGGATTGAGTTGCACCGTCCTGGCGAAGGTAGATCTTGCCAGTAGGGTTGGTTACCTGGGAAGGCTTCGACGAAGTATCCCAGGTGACGAGGAACGTCCCTCCAGCGGTCCATACAGAGGTACTTGTAGGGCATATGATTTTGGGTACCCAAACATCACGCTTCACGAGAGAAACAGGGGCAGAGAATGCGCAGGAGAGAAGCGCAAGGAGCATGAAGAAGTACGAAAGGAAACGGGGAGTGTTCATGTACATGGTGAGTCGTGAAGAATCGTTAAACTGGGAAAAAGACACAAAAGGTGAAGTGGCAGGTGATGACGCTGAGTTGTCAGTTTAGTGGGCTTTACTTATATACTGGGCCGCATGAGTGCCACGCTGCATTAGCGTCAGGCGGGCATCGGTTAAGGTGTGCTTTACCGACCGCACAGCAAAGCTGAGAAACAAAACGGATAAGGACCCCCGAAATTCGAATGCCTATGAAGGTCCGATCGCCGCAACGCGTAACTCGGGCATAACTGATTATACTAGTATATCCCAATGGAGTTCGTTAAAGCTAGACTCTGGTAGGTTTCGGATCTTAGTCTGTCAATTGCGCAACAGGCTCGCCCCCATGATAAGCTTAGACTGGACGTCTGTTCAGTCCGACTGAGTCCGACTGCCCGAGAAGAATGGTGAGGCTCATTTAGTGCGGGGATCTCCCCCCGCAGGAATTGCAGGACCAGATATGTATTTGGCTGGATACTTGCTTGTTTTCATCACTGTTGATGACCATACGATCGCAGTGCCACGAAAGCACAGGGCGGGCTTTTGATTTCCGGGTCAAAAGCTATTCTCAACGCTCCACCTTTTGCGGCGGTTAGTATTATGGCTTGGTAAATTAGCGCTTATACCGGAAGGTTCTACAGGAAACATGTGGTCCCAGACCCCTATCAGAAAATAGATGTCTGTCACAAGGAAAATACTCATGGATATGACGAAAGTCGAGTGATCGATTACACTGCCGCGAGGACCGAGCCATGAAACCAAAGCCGCAGTACTCGCCGCTCGGTGGCTGAATAGGCCAAGACTCCACAATGCGTGTAGATCGTTCTCGGTGCACTGGTTCTGGATGAATCACAGGAAGGAAGTTTTGTAACCTCCTTTCCTTATCATGAAGGTGTGTGTTATGTGATATTCGATAGAAGAACAGAACGTTGACATATACCGGCAGAAAATATGGATAAACTAAGAGAGCCCTGCATAGTCACGTGATACATATGTGGCGGTGCTCATTTTAGCAGGAGCTCTGGCAGCGACCCCCACTGGCAGTTCTCCCAGTCCTATAGGTCGACTTCTACACACCATGGTGTCACAGAAAAGAAAACGAGTAGTTCATGAAGAAGAGAATGCAGATTCGGACTGTCTAGTAGTTCAAACTGCTTCAGACGATGAATTCGATGTCGACATCTCTGGTGCTCTCACAGGCAAGAAACCGAGAAGAGACGATCCAGGAAATCAGCCTGAAAATGATGACGATGACATAGAGGAGTTAATCCATGACTCTATTGCGAAGCGGAACGTGAAAGGCGGCACCGAGATGCTGAAGAAGATTAAGGGCAAAGGGAAAAGTAAGGGTGACATCGGAGGGGGAAGCTTCCAAAGCATGGGTATGTGCTCCCATTCAATGACGATACTGCCCTAATGACTCCATAGGCCTGCATCCGTCGCTTCTGCGCTCCTTGACCCTCCAGGGGTACCGCACACCTACACCTATCCAACGGGCATCTATCCCTGCTCTGCTTGCCACCCCACCGCGGGATCTAGTCGGAATGGCCCGAACTGGCTCAGGAAAGACCCTTGCATACATGGTGCCTTTAGTGCAGCGTCTCGGAGGCAGACATGCACATACATTTGGAGCTCGAGCAATTATTCTTGTTCCAGCACGAGAGCTTGCTCTTCAAGTTATTAAAGTCGGTAAGGCACTTGTACGTGGCTGGGCAAGTGATTCTGCGCAACATGCAGGAGATGATGGTGGGGATTCTTCAAACGGCAAGGGCGAAAGCTTGCGCTGGAGTCTCATCGTTGGTGGAGAGGGACTGGATGAACAGTTCGAAATGATCAGTGACAATCCGGACATGTATGTGTATTTCACTCATGCTGATATTTAAAAAAAATTCTGATCCTTTTTGATTAACTTAGTATCATCGCAACTCCCGGCCGTCTCCTCCACCTGATCGTTGAGATGTCGCTTTCGTTGTCATCCGTGCAATATGTGGTTTTCGACGAGGCAGACCGTCTTTTCGAGCTTGGGTTCGCCACTGCACTTACAGAGATCCTTGCACGCCTTCCAGTATCCCGCCAGACTCTTCTTTTTTCCGCAACCCTCCCAAAATCACTCGTCGAGTTCGCCAAAGCTGGTCTGCACGACCCCAAACTTGTGCGGTTAGATGCAGAGTCAAAAATCAGTACTGATCTCCGAATGGCATTTTTTTCTGTGAAACAAGCGGAGAAGGATGCGTGTCTACTAGCTCTCCTCCGGGATGTAATCAAAGTTCCCTACGGAAGCCCCGAATCATCCAAGGATGGTGACTCCGAATCCCCAGTAAAATTTAAAAAGGGGAAGTCGAAGGCCAAACACCCGACCCATAGCACACCTCACCAGACACTTGTATTCGCAGCTACAAAACACCACGTTGAATATCTCTCTGCCCTCCTCACCACAGCTGGCTACGCAGTCTCCGCTCTTTACGGCTCGCTGACCCAATCTGTCCGGACATTCCAAATGAGCCAATTTTTGTCCCGAAAGACGAATATCCTGGTCGTTACGGACGTCGCTGCCCGTGGCATTGATATACCTGTTCTTGAACATGTAGTGAACTACGATTTTCCTGTTGGTGCAAGGATATTCGTTCACCGTGTAGGCCGCACAGCTAGAGCTGGAAGAAAAGGTTGGGCATGGAGTTTCGTTGCTCATGGCGAGCTACCGTATCTCTGCGACCTGCAGCTCTTCCTCGGTCGGCCGCTAATCACGTTGTCGTCGTCCTTCCCTGCATCGGCTACGGCATCGGAAGAGCCTTATACTCAATCACTGATATTCGCTCCATTTCCGCGAGACCTAATGGATGCGGAGGTCGAATATGTGCGCACATTGGACGAGTCACAGAATACACTGCCAACCCTACGTGCAGTCATGGGACGCGGACATGGCATGTATGAGCGCAGTCGTGGAAAGGCCAGTGCCGCGAGCTATCGACGTGCAAAAGAACTTTCACGTGGTGGACAGGAAGGTGTTGTGCATCCTGTCCTTACCCTGATGCGTGACAGCGATGACGGCAAAGAAGACACGAGGGAAATGGAGGAGAAGCGGGCTGCGATTGTGCGCGCGGTTAGCGCATTCAAGCCTGCCGAGACGGTGTTTGAAGTTAGTACTCGTGGAAAGGCGGGGACCGCTAATGCGGCACTCATGAAAGAACGGAGAAAGGCGCTTGCGAAAGCCGTTGAGCGGGCGGGAATCCCAGGGCCCAGCCACGCCTCTGCTGTTGTTGATGCAGGTCACGATGGTGACATTGACCTCGGTAAAGTAGGAGACGGTGATGTGGAAATGGCGAACGAGGAAGACATTGTGGTCAGTCTCCTATGTAGCATGCAAGTGTCAAGACTGATTTCCAGCAGGCTGTTTTCAATGTCTCCAACAAAAAGAGCACTACCTTCCGCGACGAAGATTATTATATGTCCCATTATCAGAAGGATGCCATGACCGAAAAAGGGTTTGTATATTTCATTTACTCTTGATCGTATGCACTGACTGATATTCCCCTAGTTACTCGCTCACAGATGGGGCTTCTTCCTTTGCTGCTCAAGCTCAGGGTGCTATCCTCGACCTTGCAGGAGATGAGGACACTATCGGCGCACGCCAACGTCACCAGAACAAAATGACATGGGACAAGAAAAAGAAGAAGTTTGTTAAAGGGGGAGGAATCGGTGCCGATAACATGAAACTTCTGCGAACTGAGAATGGCACACGCTTACCCGCTACCTATAAGAGCGGGCGGTTTGAGGAGTGGAAGAAGAGCGCAAGGATATCCTTGCCGAAGATTGGAGAACGCGAGGCGGAAAGAAGAGGCGCTGGCGCAGTCGGCCCTGGAGGGAGGAGGTGGACACACACCAAGGTCACAGAGGCCAAGCCGTTGGACAAGCGCAGCATTGATTACGAGCGCAAGTCGAGGCAGCTCAAAAAGAAAGAAGAGAGCGTCACAAAGGAAGCAGGCGACGCAAAGCAAAAAGGTCCTGGTAAAGCAAAAAATGTCAGGAGTGGTGGGCGTTTCGCAGGCAAATCAGTGGGCAGGGTCAAGAACGAGATCAAGACAGTCGACCAGATACGCAAAAGTAGGATGGTTGCAGAACGGAAGAAGGCTAAGAATGCTCGGCCGAGTCGCAAACGAAAGAGCTAGTCTTTGCACTGTTTGTCACTTCCTTACGCTGTGCATACGTATGTCATCTCAGGCTGCATCCGAGTACTCCCATTTCGCTCCTGAGCCTCGAATCAACGGCACGTTGACACCCTCCATCAGGTCCACATCAACGCTACGCAGAGCGTTTACACACCATTCTGGATACCCTGCATCACCGAAGTAGTCGCGGAAAAATGCCCTTAAGTACTCGGGAAATCGACCTTCAAGGATAGCATCTCTTGCACCGCCCATAACCTGAGCCTGGAAAACAAGGTTGTGAATCGTGACGGCTATTCATGACGAAATATTAGCCAAGTAAACGATAAGAAGCTGAATCTGAATCTGAATTACCGTGAGCACCAGCTGTCTCTATCGTGACGACATGGTGGAGCATAGCTCGGGACATGCCACTTGCACATGTTGGACATGGGCAGTCCTTATCTATAGGTTCCATGCTTGTCGTGTGCTTTCCAAGCTCTGTATTCAAACCTTCAGTGTGTACCACAATATTTACGACAATGGGCCTACTAAGGTTGAGGGGTCCCTTGAAGGTCAATGCCACACCAAATCTTGCAGTTCGAGTAGGGAACACGCAATCCGCCTGAGTAACTGTCGGCCAACTTCGTGTTGAGTCAACATCAAGCTTACCATATCAACACCCAATGCAACGCAGACCAACAGATCTAGGGTCGACGATCAGGTTTAACTGCGAGGAGCAAGCGATTCAGGCACCTTCTGCAAAACCTACGCCCATGGAGTAGCGGGGGCCTAAATGCATAGAAGTTTGCAGGGGCCTCACAGAAGAAAATGATGCACTTACGATCTGAAGGCAGCCGATCGGCACATTGCTTGATACTATGCAAAGTCAGGTACAATGAAACGGGCCCGAAGTCGATCTTACATCCTCCAAAACACGTCTGGAGTGTTGCATCAGTTCGCCGAAGCTACCATATTAATAACGAACTTGCCCTTTTCTTCACCTCCGCTGAGACCACCTATGGCATATCCGGCAACTCGGTCCTTCCGCGCAATCATTGCATCAAGACATTGGTCTCGCAACGTTGGGTCCAACCCTCCTTGAACGATAGCAAAAAGGTTCTGCCTGTCTTTTCGCCCCGACTTTTCATGCTGTTCGATGCAACGATCGAGCCATCGAACAGAACGGTGCATAGCCTCGCTAACTCGGGGTCCGACAGTCAAGCTACTGACTGGCCTAGCATTAAGCTCTGGGGAAATGATATATCATGAGCTGCCTTACCTACATCGTCCAGTTGCATGATAATATCCGCTCCGATTGAGTGCTGTATGGAAAGGCTTTCCTCGGGCTGCACCACTCATCAATAGCAGAAGCGGTGGTAACATCCAAGACCGACCGTCAGCATTGTTGGCTGTCCATTGAACGGACTAGCAAATAAGGCGCCCTCCTCGGTAATATTTGCGAACTTGCTCAGAGAGACAAGTTGGAAACCTCCGCTATCCTTCAAAAGGCTAAGTTTGAACCAGATGAACATCCGAAGTGATGCTTACAGTGAGAATGTTGCGGTTCCAACCTTGGAATTTATGAGCACCTCCTGCTTCATCAAGGACTTTAATCCCAGGTCGCAAATTCAAATGGTATGTATTGTTCAAAATGAGGGTGATCCCCAGCGATTCGACCTGTTGTGGGGTCAAGCCTTTGATTGCTGCCTGCGTCGCCACAGGCATGAATGTAGGAAGCATTGTGATACCGTCTGCGAACAGCTTGAGCAATATACTTATCTGATAAGAACCTCACTCACGCGCGAGCTCCATTCTGCAAACTCGGGCACGAGTCGTGCGACATTTTGCAATAACTTCGAATTGCATACTTACAGGAAAGAACCTCCTGGAAGAGATAGCATGGGTGGCAGTGCAGCATTTAGCGATTAGATTATAGCCACGTGAGTTAGGTTTTTAGCGTTGCTGTTTTCCAGTTCTAGGCTGTTAGCCTGTTCAACAGCCGTCTGAAGATGCTCGGACCTCTCCGTAAATGGTTTGGAACAGCTCACAGATCCGCCCTCAGCTCGAGGTTCACTCACTTGACTAGAAATCTACATTCAGGGCGAGACCTTTTGTCAGAATTGAGTGCCCGCCATCTTATTGCAGACGTGACGCGGTAAGCACTGGCGTGTTCATGCAGTAGGAGCATCTAATGACGTGATCCAGTCCAGATGATCTCCTCAAACACTTGCAGGGAGGTTCACGGACCGTCTACGCTGGGGTCGACCCGACAGCCAAGTCATTGCATGCTGGTCACCTCATCCCACTTCTCTGTCTCTTTCATTTTCAACTCAGAGGGCATAACGCGCTGGCACTCGTAAGCTTGGGCATTTCTATGTCAGAAATGGACTGACTGTACTCAGATAGGTGGAGCGACAGGGCTTGTTGGAGATCCCTCTGGCCGAATGACGGAGCGTTCACTCTCGGAAAACGCTCAAATCGAATCGAATACTGCCAGACTTACAGAAGCTATTCAGCAGTTCTTTTTTTGCGCGGCAGAGTATGCCGAAAATAAGGTTCTCTCGACACCTTGTGCCCAACTACAGGTCGTCAATAACCTAGACTGGCTAAAGGAATTGAACCTTCTTGATTTCTTGCGGAGTACAGGCATTTATTTTCGCGTCAATCATATGCTGGCAAGGGATAGGTCTGTCGCTTTGCCTCCCCGCACTTCATTTGCTGATAACAATGCGATGTAGTGTAAAAACGCGAATGAGCGCACATAACGGCATCACCTTCACCGAGTTCACTTATCAGCTTCTCCAAGGGTATGATTTCTACGAACTTTTTCGCACCAAGGGGTGTACCATTCAAGTGGGTGGATCAGACCAGTGGGGGAACATCCTTTCAGGCATCGACCTCATAAACAAAGCCGAGGGGGACTCTGCTGGACCAAAGGAGAAGGGCTTTGCACTGACCACTCCATTGCTGACAACCTCGCAAGGAGAGAAGTTCGGGAAGAGCGCGGGGAACGCCGTGTGGCTTGATGACAAACTCACCAGCTGTCTAGACTTCTACCAGGTATACTGACTAGCATTCATTTCCTGCCCCGCCCGCTTAGTACTGTCCACAGTTCTTCCTTCGTACTGCAGATGCTGATGTCGAGAGATATCTGAAGATGTTCACTCTTCTTCCCGTCGAAGAAATAGACTCCGTTGTGCGAGAACATGAACATCAGCCTGAGCATCGATTGGCACAGAAACTTCTTGCCGAAGAAGTGACACTGATGATACACCAAAGTAAGGACCAACCTGTTGTCCGTTTGCGCACTCTGACACGTTCTGCAGAGGATGGCTTGGAGGCTGCACGGGTCGCCACAAACGTCCTTTTTGGGACAGACTATTCAAATTTACGCGCGCAAGATATCGTGAAATCTCTGGCCAATGACCCACGGTTGGTTTTCTGTACCGAGGACCAGTTACTGGGCATAACGCTCCCCAACCTTGCTGCCAACTTCGGACTTACCTCGTCGAAATGTCCGTCTACTTTTCTCTTGCTCCACTGAGCCGCTTTTGAACTCAACTTTTTCAGCGGCAGCACGGCAGCTTGCTCTAGGGAACGGTTTATATCTGAACAACGTACCTCAGCCGGACGTACATTTTAAGCTTGAAAGAAGCCATTTGGTTGATGGACGGGTGGCGATCCTACGTGCTGGAAAGGACAAGCATTTGATTCTGGCACTGCGTTGAGTCCTCGTACATTATACCGAGCTACGCTCCTATTCCAATGCCATCACCCCTCAGCAGTCCTCATACACCGTCATTTTCGCAATTGTAGTGTGAATAGCATTGACATCCACACCAGACAGCACTAACATCATGGTCCCCGACTGCCATGTTAGCGGAGGGCTTCGTTAAAGGTAATTTATTTCCGGATATCCTTTACACAACTCTTTTCTTGTAGTTCCTACCTCCGAGTTACATCTGCTTTACAAAATCTGTCTATGAACCAGGATGAGCCGAGGGCCCGAGGCTCACATGCTCCCCTCTAATATTCGCGTGTCTGATACCGGAAAATCGGTATATCCTGCTGCGGCGCAGTCACTACGCGTATAAAACGTTGCGCGGTCAGGCTTTGCAAGTGGAAGGTCATACTTCAGGCGGATGGGAAGGTCAGGCTGTTAGAGAAGACGTCGAGTTGGATGGAAAGGGGTAAGTACGAATGAACGCACAACTCGAAGAGCGAACACGATAACTCACATTTGGAATGAACAACCTGCCGAAAGCCACCATGCCACCCTTCTCCTCTGTGGTCTTGATTGCGGTCTGTCGCGTGTATCCACCTGCACTGATAAACACGCGATCGTCGCCCTCCTCGCACCATACCTCACGCAGGAAATCGTTGTCGCTATTCTGTGGTATATCCGCATCTACAACCCCTCCGATGCCCGGCTCGACGACATGGAGGTAGGCGAGTTTGTAATCCCGGAGCTGACTCACGAGGTAGGAAAATTGAGGTTTTGGGTCGGGTAAGCCCATATCTGCATGGGATCAGTCGAGCATGGGATGAAATACATCTATAGGACCCGCCTTGAAATGGACTCCATGGACTCAACCTAATGCCTACTTTCTCGGCACCGAGCTCATTCGCAACCGCTTTTATAACCTCAATTGCAAATTTTGCTCTCTTTTCGATGCTCCCGCCCCAGTCGTCCTCCCGTTGATTACATCGCACTTGCAGGAACTGATCGACGAGGTAACCATTTGCAGCATGGATTTCGACGCCATCAAAGCCTGCTTCCATGGCGTTCCTGGCGGCGGTAACATGATAATCGATGAATGTTTTTATTTCTGGTTCTGTGAGGGCGCGCGGGATGTTGGCGGGGCGGCTGGTGAGGGGTATGGGCGAGGCAGAGACAAGCGGGGCACCACACTCCTGGGCGAGGACCTGCGGGTATGCAGCCCTCCCAAGTGCCCACAGCTGACAAAAAATAAAGCTGCCCTTCTCATGTACGGCATCTGTGACCTCTTTCCATCCCGCGATCTGTTCCTGCGTACAGATGCCAGGGACGAATGGATATCCTCCAGCCTCTGGGGAGATGATGGTGGCTTCAGTAATGACAAGGGTTCCTGGAACAGAGGCCCGTTGGGAGTAATAAGTTGCTGCTTGGGGCCCAGGGACGTGGTTGGGGTAGCTGCGACAGCGGGTGAGGGGGGAGAGAACTATACGGTGGCTAAGGTTCAAGCGCCCTACCTTGATGGGCGTGAAGAGCGTGACTGTCATAGTAGGCAATGGTGGGCTGGTTAGAGGACGGCATAGAATGCATGGGCACTTTTCATAACGAAAATCTGATTCCTGAAGCAATTGGGGCATCTGTTTTGCCTGAACTGCTCATATCCAGGATAAGCGACCCTGCCTTGTAACGCTCTCCATGTGCTATGTTGAACTTCCCGTTACCAAAAACTCGTTTATGATTTTCGAAATGCTCACCCATCGATATTACAGCTGAAATGGTCATAATGCATATGGTAACAATGCATATGGTAACAATGCATAAGTCTCATAATGCATAGACTTTTGCGGATCCCGACGTCGTTCCCATGTAATTGGACGCATAATGCATATTCCATAATGCATAACCTTTACATAGCCGATATGCCGCATCATGGGCCCTCAACTGTACATAAATGACCGTGTCACCTGTTCACTACAGGTCAAATTTAAACTATAAGGTGGTCTGCTCCGATCCAGGACATCAAGAACATTGGTCCAGTCGTGCATTCAGGACTGGAAAATGCTACCGTGACACTAGCTGCAGCAACTTGAACATGATAGTGTGGTGGCATCACTGCCTGCATTTCGCTGAATAGTAAGGCTTGATTTTTGTCTCAAAGGGTAGTATCGCACCGATCATTGCTTCTGCTCAGAGAATTGGCCGCGACATTACTTTGCGGCTTGCTAGAGATGACTTCAGCATTGCTCTGAATGATATGCCCAACAAGACTCGTACCCAGTTGGAACCGGTAGCGACTGAAATTGAAAACCTTGGGGAGACAGGTAGGCGTCGTTCCCGTTGATGTGCCCCTAACGAACAAGTCAAAGATGATGGTTAATGGTGTTGTTACAAAACTTTTTAGACTAGATGCTGTACGCATTTCTCCTCAATTCACCAGACGTGTCGTTAGTAAATGGCTCGTTTCTATCATGTGCGCTCCATCCTTGAAACTGATGATGCGTTGGCTTCTCATGGCACTCCGAGTCCGGTAGCGACTGTGGAGTCTTTTGGACCATACATTCTCAATAAACGCCCATGGAACTTACCTCTGTTATAAGTACGCTGCCATGCAGACGATTAAACAGGCGCGTGGCGGTCAATCATTGGTGCAGGCTCAATGGCGAGCAAAAAGAGGAAATAACTAGCATTGTCAGCTATCTCACATCGAAGATCAGTATGAACTAAGAACTTGTGGATATATCCCTCTCTGATGGCACTTGCCAAATGATGCAAGACTGGGCCTTCATCTAAGCCCAAAGGACAACTGCTGGAGCACTACATAAGTTACTTGATATAGTATTGTGAGGGACGCGCAGGTCAAGAGTTGTGTCGCCCAGTACGAAACTGCCGGAATCCGGGACTTAGTGCGCAAGCAGCGCTACGATCAAATTGCGCGAGGCACTTTGTGGCTGGGAACTGTTGCTTGCTCACTGGCATGATGAAGAACTAAGAACATATAGAACTTTACGCATCAGGAATGGGGCGCAAGAAGATCGTGATGTGTGCCTTGTATTGTCCATATCTAATTACATATAACTGAACCTTCGCTGCATTAGTCCACGCGGATCGCACTATACAAGCGCCGCACAGCCCAATAAGATGCAAGGAATCCAATGGTTCCTTGGTATAAATGATCAGCTTCACTGCTGTGATCTGAATCCGAGACAGCCCTCACCAGTGACAAGGAAGTCGAAAAGGCATATCAAGAATAAGTACCCGAGGTACAATGAAACGCTTGAAAGCGAGTCCAGTGAAAGTCGGGACATCCAGTAAAAGAGACCGTAGGCCAAGATCCAAAATGCACTCCCACCACCAGTCACGAAGGCACGCCAATGCCATCTGCAAGATTGAACATAACAACCTATAAAAGATTATCACTCCACGCACCTGTACTCTTCAGCGCAGAGGTTGAAGTAGGTAAACAAGATCGTCACGGTGCCGGTGGTGAGTGTGACGACTCCTGCTGTTAGTGCGAGGAAACCAAATGCATAGTAGGCGCGAGATGCGAAGAGGCTAGACATGACGAAGTATAGTTCCACGAATGCAGCACCTACGACATGTCAGTTACGATTGGGCAACGTAGATATACATATGAGCCGTGTCTCACCAAACGGCAAGATGCCTGCAAGTAGTGCAGCGGCCTGCAACAGAGTCGGAATCCATATTTACATTGTTAGGCAAGACTCACCCATGGCCTAAGGTATTTGGGAACTGGTGGGATCTGACGAGGTATTTGATTGACTCTGACGGGATGTGATACACCCTGAAATCAAATCAATTTCAATCACGTCAAATATGCAACAAACACGTACTCCTTGCCTCGACCCAATATATGATCCAATGGCAGATAAGGGAGCGGAAATCCCGAACCAAAGGACGACGATCAAGAGCATGGTAGCTGGTATAGGTGAAATCAGGTAAGCTCCAAGGTCGCCGACATGATCACTCGAACTTACAGAAAGGAACCGCTCCTGAGGAGCCGGCAACAAGAAGGAAGAAATTCAGCATGAAAATTACCATGAATACCAGTCTAGAAAAAGTGGAGCAACCAATCAGGAATCAGAATAGCACATTGACAGAAGGGCTTACGTCGGGAGAATAGAGGCTGTAAGGAACGCATTCTTCCCGCGATCGACGCCACCAAGTGATGCATATACTCTACTCGAATAGTAACCACCGATCCTAATATTTCCGATTAGCAGAGCCCGTCGGTGTGAAGAGACGACATACCCTCCGAAAAGCGTCCAGCATACCATCATGACAGTAGCAAGAGAACCACGATTAGAAGGGGATAGGAACCCCAGCAATGCAAAGACTATTTGGAGGCTGGTTAGACAGTAAATGGTGGGTCAAGGATTGAAGGAACTACCAAGGGTAACGGCACACATGGCGCACAACTGAGCACCATTCCCTACCATAACGGAAAGCACTGTTGGGTATCTAGGCGCGCGGAAAACTTCCCCATGTACGAGCTTCCAGCCCCAGTCTTCTTGAACATCTTCCTGCATTTTCTACCGCGTCAGAATGGCGAATGCCGTAAAATATCCACCACTCACACTAAGGTCAATTGCATTATATCTCGAAATCTGTATGCATATGAGCTTGAAGTATATGCCAGTGATGCAGAGACAATAACTACATCTCTGGCGACAGTACGCCACAGAATCATGGCCACCATAACGCAAAGGAAGACGACAATAACAATTGAGTTGATGAGGCTGAACCAATGTATCCTGGGATCAAACACATGGAGATAATTGTCCCATCGGGTGGCCTACGAATGATCAGCGAAGTTCAATGCACGTTTTGCGTGTCCAAACGTACCCATGGCGTGTCTGATTCCTGAACGGAGGGAGTTAGTTCAAACCAATTCGCACATGAGGAGCAACAACTCACGTTCCAAGTCACTCGGTAGGTGTAACGCACGTCATTTACCCCATTTTCAGATAGATACAATTGCTCAACCTCAGCATCACAGTTCGGTGTACTTGTATCTTCCTGGGACCCGCCGCGGCTGCAATAAAGGTGTAAGGAGAAGCAAATGGTCCAAAAAGACTTCACGCACCTAACTGGCCACACTAGGACTCCGACAACGCGGTAAACTCCAGGTGAGGGTTCATGATATCTGATAGGCCATGTGGATGATGAATCTCAGCGATAATAGGCAGGTCACTATACCTCATCACAATTTCGTAGTGGTTGTTTAGGTAGGGGACATCGGTATCATCATCCCCGAGGTTGAATCCCATGTCGAAAAAGAGGTCCCCAGTCTTTAGGTCTCTCTTCATTTCTGCAGCTGGCAGACCATCCACCAGCCAGTTCAGCGCATAATCCTCACGAATTCGCTCGTTGATGAATGTTGCGTCTTCTCCAGATATACTAGTGGTACATAGAGTTTGGCAAGTACCATTAGCCTCCAGCATTTTAATCTGAGAAAGCGGGTTGAATCTGCAACGTGCTAATCCGGCCAACAAAAACATACATCGTACGGAGACGTGAATATTCGGTCACCGAATAATATTGATCCCAGCGACTCGGGCTGACTCTGGGCACCGCCCTCGGGCTGGCAAAAGTTAAACCGAGGATTGTAGTAGTCGTCTATGATACGTTAACGGGTGTTCCTAATTGCAGTGCATAGGCGAACGTCTCACAGTTAATGAGTGATTTCTAAAAAAGCAATAAGAACAGATAATTGCGAAGATCATAGCGAACACCATACCAGCTTCGAATCGTCACTGCCAGTAAGCATGGGAGTGAGTGCATTGACATAAACATTGACAGGATCGCCCTGATCATAGTTGTGGGGTGCTGCACCAGGAAGATAGAATGCATCAACGACTGAGGGAACGAAAGCCAGTAGCGCGCCCCCCAGGAGGTAGCTGGAAGTGCCTCTCATGGCGGAAAAAGAGCGCTTCAGAGTCTGTCAGGTTACAGGGAGCGTTAGGAAGGTGCAGTTAGGCAAAAGAACACGTGGTTGAGGTAAACAAGCCCAACAGACGCCGGACCCGAGTTGGGTTTTCTGAACATAACAAAGTCTTTCAATAAATGACCTTGAGTCTTTACCGGATGTGACTATAGTGGCCTGGATGACGACTTTCACACTAATGTTTTTTAAGAGTACGTCACACAGAATTCGGTACTCTCGCTTTTTGATCGTCGGTAAGATCGAGCAAACGCAGTCTTAAGTATCTACAGGCTACGGATGATACTCCGCAGCACATCCATCCTCCTATATCATGCAACACGGAAACTATCGGCCCAGCTATGCGGGCGAGAGTTTAATTTGAACTTGACATCACTTTGCCCGACAGTATCGACACTCGAAATAGAACTACAGGTGAAATCATTAAGGAGCCTGCAAAAAGTCCTCGATCTTCCCCGATATGAAAGCGACATCTGGTGGGTTAGCGCCACCCCCTGCAACATGGCCCCAGACCGTTGGGATCACATGTAGCGTAGCGTCTTTGAGGTGGGACACTTCGACTGCGCTGTCCTCCGGCTTTAATGGCGTCAGTACGCAGCCGGCTCTCGGTTATCAAGTTGGTAGTACTGACCGGGAAGTAGAGGTCCGTCTTCGAAGGCATGATAAGTCCCTTTGCTTTGATACTCTTCAGAGCTTTCTCATAGTCTCCGCCATCACGAACAATAGAAATGTCTCCGTTCTGCCACGTCTTCAGGAGTGCAATCATGTCGTTTGCATCCCAGTATTGGATGAATCTTCCTTCCCACCGCTCCCGGAGGAACGAGTTCAAGTCCGGGTATCTGTTCACAGAAACCATGAAGGAGACTCATGAATACATAATCTGACAATGGCTTACTCTCCGTCCATCAGGTACTTGTGCTCCCGGAACCACTGCAAAATGTTATATAATCTAGACATTCCCTCATGAGGTAACTCACAGTTTGCCCGTAAGCCCATGCGGAATAAACTCGACCAAACGCTCGAATTCCATGCTGAGGAGTACTCTCATAATGGCCATCGGCAAAATCCTTGCTTGCAAGCATTGCTGACTTGGGCCCTTCGAGGAAGCTAGAGCACAAATCGCATGTGGAACAAAAGTATATTCACAAAAGGACTCGCCATTGGTTATGGGGACTCGTACGAGCAGATGTGCATATAGCAACAAACCGCTCTACAAAATCAGGAAAGACGACCGGCCAGTGATACGCCTTGGCAAAGCGCGTGAGAGGACCAAGATATCCTAAGAGGTAACGTACCTGTTGTCCACCCATGGAAAATCCAACGACACAGAAGACCTTACGCACTCCAAGGTGCTTTGTCAATACTGTATGTTGGGCACGACTGCTAAAGTGAACATATTTTCTTTTATTTCCAAATTGTTCGCCTACATGTTATCTTCGTAGGAAATAAATGGGAAGTATGCGCCACCGTAAGGCGAAGGCTGGAAATGAACGTCAGAACGGTGAGGTAAACGTTAAACGTCAATCATGGAACTAACTGTGTTAGAGGGAGAAGACGACTGGAATACCATTCCCCATCAGTCAGTGATGCCGCAAAGCAGAAGCCAGCGCACCTCTCCATTACAGAAGAGCGCAAATGTCACTATGAAATATCTGCTCGGGTCAAGGACCTGTTGTCATGTTACAGATCGTGCATTCCATTACATCAGTACCTACGTACCTTGCCTTCCCCAATGAGGTAGTCCTGACCTGCAGGTGAAACAGATGGATAACTGGCTTTATATTTGGAATCAATGAAACGTACTTCCAAGTGCAAGTTTTGCCCCGTAACATGTCGGGAAAACAATCACTCTCTCATTGTTCGGATCTCCATATGTTTGGTATGCTGTTACAGCATCAGGGAGCACTCCTCCCGCTACTTTGAAGCGACCGTGGTGGTGATACTGAATTGGTGTCTGCATGGGGAGCTAGGGAGGAGGGAGGGCATACTCTTGATAACAACCGCATGCTTTTATTCCGCACGGTCGGACAGACATCGTGGGTAGTAAGTAGTTGTGTGGTGCAATCAGCCTTCTGACCATGGTCCTCCTAATGATAGCAAGAACTCTTCTCTATTATGCCAAGTCTGCCTTTCCGTGGACCGTGGCAGAACAGTCAGTCCCCTTAAATACCCTGGCATCCAAGAATAGTGACACGCGGTCCGAGGTCTGGTGTACGGCGACCCGAAGCAAGATGATTTCAGTAAAATTAAGATAGCGGCAGGACGGACGTGCGACTCAGACTCCGCTTTCAAAGGTCACGCGCAACCATCACGTGCTGGGAGAATGTGCGATGAATTAGACCGTAGAATAACCTTGCAAGCAGCTCCCAGTTGTAGAAATACAGGACAAGAATCCACTATGTACAAACCATCCGCGAGCTTTTTCAGGTGTGACAGTTGCGAAAACAGCGTCCCATAGTAATTGGTAGCGATCACAAGTAGGCTCGCTCATCAGTTCTCACCGAAACATCTGCTGCTGTAGGTAGACGGGGATGACCACTTTCCAAGGGTTTGCTGACTACAGCGCCTATGAGACGTGAGAGCCGAAGAACTCGGTTGATAGTGCGGTAGCTCGCGTGTGACCTATGCTATAGCTCTGGGTGACATGTGGGCCGACATAGTGACCCATTGCTGTTTGACAGTTGCTGGGATGGGACGGCGGTTTCCTGGCATTGGTGGACAATGGTGGTGTGGTGCCCGCCCGATGGTGCGCTATGGTACGGCATGGAGTGGTGCAGTTCTATTTGCTACACCTTACTAATGCTCCAAGGACAAACAGAGTCGGTGAGTGGAACAAAATGAAATCAGGTCTATCGATATGAAAGCAGCTATGAAATGCTATACGTGACGGGTTACTACTATGGTCAGTTTACACTGCAAGTGGAATCCGAACCTCCGGTGCGCGGAAACCTTTTCCGGCCGGATCCAGAGTCGCAAGTGCGTCGCAATGCGTTCCTGTAGCGTCGCATCACAGCGCATAACTTCTTGGCTACTGGATGACTGGATGACTTGCCATGGGCAAAATAATGCCAGATAGAATATACGGTGTACACATGAAGTAATGAGGTAAATCAAATCAGTCTCCGTACGTGATCCGGTCATGGTAATACATCAACCAATAGTCAAGGGAGGGTTGTCGGCAACAGGTTGCTACGAGGTCAGACATGTTACATATGCAGCTTAACGTGTAACGAAAACAGCGAGCACCCTCATTCAGGCGTCGACCAACTTCGCTCTCTCCATGCCGGTAATTGACAACTGGAATTGTACTGGTTGACTGCAAGGTAAAGTCAAATCATATCACGGTGCGAGCGTCAGGTCAAGGAACATACGACGTCACATTATTAGTAAACACTGGATTGATTTCGATCAATTGGCCGTCTGCATCCTTGGCCTTTGAGAAATGCAGTGTTGCTAAGATCTGCACAAACGCTGCCCACAACATACCCTCCGCAAAAAATCGCCCAGGGCATACTCTGTGGGCTGCTCAACGGATAATAATTCACATTACTAGGTGATGTACCTTCTTCCGAACCCGAAGAAGGGACTTCCTGACATCCTTGCACCCGGCGAGAGCTCGCCCGTTGGAAGGAGGTGGCGTCCCGGGTCGAAGTGATCAGGGTTGACACAGTCGCGTGACATCGCCCTTCCGTAAATCTTTTAGAGAAAGGAATGGGGTGACGAGGTTTAGTTCCAGCTTACCATCCATTAAAGAGTACGAATGTTCCTATTGCGGTTAGCCACTTTTTGGGTAAAGAAATTGGCTGCACCTTTCGGTATAAGGAAACCCTGATACACATCATCCGTGGTTGTAGTGTGAGGGAGGCCTGTTAGAAAGGCGTAAGAAAGTGGAGATAGGGACGACGACACAAGTCTAACCTAAGGGAACTGGTGGATGCCATCTCATCGTTTCACAGATAATCGCTTCAATGTATGGCAAGGAATCTCGATCGCCGAAGGTCGGTAACCTATCCTTGCCTACGACCGAGTCAATTTCTTCTTGAGCCTTCTTCTGAACTTCCGGAAAGAGGATCATAGCTAGAATGAAAGTGTGTAACACCGTGAAAGACTAGGGGCATGAGATTTTGAGTCTAAGGCTTCGGTTTCAAATACTATTCCGCCTCACTGTTTCAGATCCAGCTACGGAATCGCGACCAGTTAGCGCATAGCATTAGGATAACATTAAATGATCACCCATATAAACACCCGCAGCGGCATCCTTGATCATCGCTTCGAGTTCCGGAGAAAGTTCGTCGTCTTTGTTCTCTTGCTGACTGATCAGAAAATCAGCCACCATCGATTGTGGTGCAGTGCCGGCAGCCTTGAAAGGATTAAGGTGGAGCAAACGACCCCTTTGAGTTACGCACGACTTCACTCTTCGTGTACTCGAAGGGCTGCTCCCACACATCCTTGGCCAGTTGCCTGCTGATTGCAGCTTGTCCTATGAAGTCAAGGCCAGGGATCCAAGAGGGCAGATATTTGACTATTCTGATATTCACAGCATTCCGTGGAGGGCACAAAGGGAAGCTGAAGCTTACCAAAAGGAAAGGTTTGTAAGAGAGCTGCCTTTTCAGGAGTAGCTTCCTTCACTAGGATGCTAGCCATTTTTTGTACTAGTTTGACGACAGGATGGTCCTGCGATTTGATGTTATGGCCATATGTGACTGACAGCACAGTTGTTGCCGCGAACCTGCATCGAAGAAAATCACGATGCTGCACCCCTATTGACATGTAAGCACCTTACGCCTGTAAACTTGCCCCTAGGTTGGATGCGGCCCCTTCCTGAAGAAGGTTCTGCACCAATGAGATCGCCTTGCTCATGTAGAGCGCTTGATACTTGATGGAAGCTTCAGACCGCAGAGTTTGGTGGAAGAACTTCCTATGCATTCTCCAGGTATCTCCATACGGAATGATTGGAGTTATAGAGTCAATGCCGAGACTGTAGCAGAGGATATTTGGGCAGTTACAAAGCCAAGGGTACGGCAATGGACTTACAGCTTATAGATTGACAAAATCGGACGATCGGCATACACCACAGAGCGCCAAGTGTCTGACAATGCTCTAGCCACCTTCTCCGAGTTCACAATTACGTAGTCCTGCCCAAGAAGTTGGGAGTATATGATGTCTCCTACGCACGGGAGACGAATCGATTTCAGCGGGATCCAGCTGTGAATAAGTTCAATGACAAACCATATTGACGCCCCCACTGTGTGTACGTGACATGAGGTTCATTAATGTCAATGTCAAGAGCGTTTCCGAGGAAAGGGATCCGACGAGGACCTGGGGGGAGCGGAAGACTGGGCGATGTTGTCTTCGACAACCAAACGGACAGCAAGGTGACAAGAGACACTGCTCCAATGGCTAACACAGTGTTGTCCATGATGGTAAAGATTATGGGGATGATTTCACTACAACCGTGCCTGCAAGCGAGTAACGATAAGACGTCATACATAAAAGGCGCCAGGCACAA
>MU837120.1:71486-122255 GCA_029603245.1 Rhizopogon salebrosus TDB-379
GTTCATGGGATGTTAAATCTGGATATCACAGTGACTTTATGACTCGGAGCACGTACAAGATTGATGTATGCTGAACACGCACTCTTCACCCGCACGGTCGAGGAGGCACCAGGTATCAGAATGACGTTGCATCCCTTGCATATAACCCGTTTGACCGTTGGATCACTGTTATCCATTAGCTCTACGGTGGAAAAGACAAAAGGCGTGCGCCCACAGCTTGACATTTGTCTTCTGGCCGATGACCTTCATCGTATCCACGTAGCTCCTTGACAGGTCTGCAGTAGATAAAACTCTCCAAATCTTTACCACTGTGATTATCTCCTACAAGCACCCAAAGCAAGCCCCAGGTGTTAACCTGAACAACCAGCCACAATATTAATACAACTTGAACGTTAATCCATTTGCCCTGAAATGACATGGCCGTCGAAACATAAAAAACAGCCCGTTTGAGACAGACCCTGACATTTCAAATCGACTACTCTCACGTCAGTACGCGACATAAGAATTCCTCATGATACTCTCGCTTTTCAACATATATTCGTGAAAGTATCCTGGTACGAATCGAGCAGACACCCACTGATCTTTGGCAGGTTTTTGACTACATAATGTACGATTCTATGGTGCATCCTTTATCTGACCGACACAACGTAGATCGACCCCACTTGGAGAAGTTTCATAGTGGCTCGCTACCCACATTTCGCCTTTCGTCTTGTTGGATTCGGAGACTACATAACCGTCACGGTTCCTTTGGATTTTGCTGATCTTTCAGTGAAACAGAGTCTCAACACGTAGTAGGTTTTGTCGAGTATTGTGAAGGCATCTAATGTTTATGGGTTATTCCCGCATTCTTTTCCAACCTATATCATACGACGCTGATACGAGGACACTCTCGGCACAGCTATGCGGGCGAGTCTTCAATTTGAACATGATATCCCTTAACATTTGCCCTCGATATCTCAGTATCAAGTACACTGAATCAGTTTAAAACACACTTGGAGCGATGTCGAAATGAAACTACAGTCGACATTAAGGCCTTTGCAAAAACTCCTTGATCTTCCCCGATATGAAAGCGACATCTGGTGGGTTAGCACCACCGCCTGCAAAATGACCCCAGACCGTTGGGATCACATGCAACTCAGCATCCCTGAGGTGGGACACTTCAACTGCGCTATCCTCAGGCTGTAATGGTGCGAGTAAGTAGTCGCCTCTTGGTTGTCTGGTTGGTAGAACTGACCGGGAAGTAGAGATCCGTCTTCGAAGGCATGATAAGTCCTTTTGCTTTGATACTCCTCAGAGCTTTATCATAGTCTCCGCCATCACGAACAATAGAAATATCTCCATTCTGCCACGTCTTCAGAAGTGCAAGCATATCGTTTGCATCCCAGTTTACGGCAAATCTTCCTTCCCACCGCTCCCTGATAAAGGAGTTCAAGTCCGGGTATCTATTTACCAAAAAAAACATGAAGGGAGGCTCGTGGATACATAATCCGACAATGGCTTACTCTCCGTCCATCAGGTACTTGTGCTCTCGGAACCACTGTAAAATATTGTTTAATCTGCACATTCCCTCGCGAGGTCACCGGGTAACTCACGGTTTGCCCATAGGCCCATGCAGAGTAAACTCGAGCGAATGCTCGAATTCCATGCTGAGGAGTACTCTCATAATGGCCATCGGCAAAATCCTTGCTTGCAAGCATTGCTGACTTAGGCCCTTCAAGGAAGCTAGAGCACAATCGCATGCGCAACAAAGGTATATTCACATAAGGACTCACCATTGGTTATGGGGACTTGTGCGAGCAGATGTGCATATAGCAACAAACCGCTCTACAAAATCAGGAAAGACGACTGGCCAGTGGTATGCCTGAGCAAAGCGCCTGAGAGAGGGTCATCATATCCTAAGAGGTAAAGTACCTGCTGTCCACCCATGGAAAATCCAACGACACAGAAGATTTTTCGTACTCCAAGGTGCTTTGTCAATACTGCATGCTGAGCGCGACTGCTGAAGTGAGTATATTGTCTTACATTTCAAGTCGTTCCATAACCTACATATTATCTTCGTAGGAGATGAATGGGAAGTACGGGCCACCATACGGCGCGGGCTGAAAATGAACGTCAGAAAGGTGAGGTAAATGTATAATCAGGAAAGCTAACTGTGTTAGAGGGAGAAGACGACTGTGTTGCCGTTGCCTATCAGTCAGTGAGCCGAGAAAGCTGAAGGGAACGTACCTCTCCATTACAGAAGAGCGCGAATGTTACTATGAAGTATTTGCTTGGGTCAAGGGCCTGTGATCACAATGCAGACACTGGCAGCGCATTCCACTACACCGGTGTCTACGTACCTTTCCTTCCCCAACGAGGTAGTCCTGACCTGTTACAGGTGAAACGGGTGAATAACCGAGTTCAAGTATGTTTGGAACCAGTGAAACTTACTTCCAAGAGCAAGTTTTACTCCGAAACATGTCGGGAAAACAATCACTTTCTCATTGTTCGGATCTCCATATGTTTGATATGCGGTTACAGCATCAGGGAGCACTCCTCCCGCTACTTTGAAGCGGCCGTGATGGTAATACTGAATTGCTGTAGCCTGCATGGGAAACTAATTTAGGGGAAAATAGTATATACTCTTGATAGCAACGCTGCCTTTATGTCGCATGTTCGAGTATTTTATAACGGTCGGTCCGACAGACATCGTGGGTGGTAATGAGTTGTCACGATGTAGGGCAATCAACCTTCTGACCACGGTCCTCCTTGATAATAACAAGAATTCTTTTCTATCATGCCAAGTCTGCCTTTCCGTTGTAGAACATTCATATCGCACTCGCGCTGTCCCCTTAAACCCCTCGGCATTTAGGAATAATGACATTCGGTCCGAGGGTCTGGTGAACGGCGACCAAGGTGCCTAGATTGTTTCGGTAAATTAAGACAAAGGCAGGACGTGCGACTGTGTGCTTGAGGATTGTGATGGGTGCTCGTGACTATTGCCAAGCTTTGAGACTATTTATACAAAGTAGAGATAGCGAGAGTTGACTAGCTTACGCGCGTCACATGAATTTGTTGCAATTAGTTTGAACTCAAGGTTCTTCCAAAAAACTCTTTATCTGTGCTTGTATGAACTTGTCATCCTGTACGTTTGATCCTCCCCCAGCTGTAGGTTGGTGGTGTGAGAAAGCCATTCAAAGTAAATCAAAGCCAACAAACTTACACATATGGCCCCACTCAGAATTAATGACCACGAGTCTTGCATTCGTCAAGTGTTTCACCTCATTCTGGCTATCCTCCGGCTATACAAGGAACATCAAATAAAGTCCAGTAATACCCGCGAAGGGACCCACAGGAAAGTACAAGTCTGTCTTGCAAGGCATGATCAAACCTCTGGCTTTGATCGCTCCTAGGCAATTTGTAAAGTAACCTCCATCACGGATGAGAGAAACATCCGCTATTTGCCAAGTTTTCAAGAGCGTCAATAAATCATTGGCGTCCCACCCTTCGAGAAAACCGGCCTCCCAGTCCTCTCTCAGGAAATCATTGAGACTCGCGTATCTAGTGGATTTATTGAGAAAATAAGGAGAAGAAGAACATAAATGACGCACTTTCCATCGAAGAGATAACCTTTCTTGGCAAACCACTGGTACTAGTTCAGTACAGGTTAGCCAAAATTTCGGGTGCTTACAGCCTGGCTATATGCCCATGCACTGTATGCACGGCCAAACGCCCTAATACCATGCTGAGGGGTGCTTTTGTAGTGACCGTCCAGGAAATCCTTTGAAGCGGAAAGAGCAGCTTTAGGGCCTTCAAGGAAGCTAAGGCTATTTCAGCAGAGAGGCAGACATAAGGTGTTCAAAAGTACCATTGATTGTGAGGGCTAGTTCGAGCAGATCCACAGATGGGGATGTATCTTGATGCCAGTTAGAAATGAAATTTTAAGAGTCACCAATAAAAAGAACCTTTCGACGAAGTCGGGATACATGACTGGCCAATAGTATGCCTGCAAGGTCTCAGCAAGGGCATCTTTGTCTTCCAAGAAGATCCTACCTGCTGCCCGCCCATTGAAAATCCGACTACGCAGAACACTTTCTTGATCCCGAGCTTCTGGGTCAGCACGGCGTATTGTGCCCGACTGAATTTCGTCAGCAGCAACTTCGACCAGCTCAGTCGGAACAATCTCACATATTGTCATCATATGAGACGGTGGGGAAGTAGGGGCCGTTGTATGGCGCAGGCTATCATTGACATTATGAATGCTTGTGTGGAACTGTGCACTGAACAACCTCACTGTGTTAGAAGGTGAGGAAGACTAGAGCGACGGGAAAGTTGAGCTCGATCATATCATCCTCATCGTGCGGCTCACCTCTCCGTTAGAGAATAAGGCAAAGGTCACTACATAGTACTTGCGCGGATCCAAAACCTATCGCCTGTTTGTAAACCGCTACACGTTCAGGCCACATCACCTTACCTTGTCTTCTCCTACCATATAGCTTTGACCTAATAAGCCATTATCTCATTACAGCTATCATACGGAACCATGAGAAACAATCTGAGAGACTCACTGTCAAGCTTTCCCCCATAGCATGTAGGAAACACAATGACTGGGTTCTTTGGATTGCCAAACGTCTGGTATGCAGTGATAGCATCAGGCAGCACACCACCTGCAACACGGAAGCGTCCGTGATGGTAGTATTGAATTTCAGATTCCTGAGACATGGTTAGCAGCGGGGATATGAAGCCCATACCACCAGGGAGGCCAAACATATAACATTCTCAGACTACACATTGTTGAAGAACCAGCACTGGGCCATGTGACAAAGGTCTGGGACTCAAAGATAAGAATGTGAACGATAGCTGACACAAAGTTAGAGTCTGGGAACACAAATTCGCCCGAAGACTCGTGACTTCTTCCGACCAGCGGCAGGAATCGAACCAAGGAAGAAACATGGGAAAACATGGACATTCTCAAAATTCTCCAGGAGGCTCACCACAATATGAGCCCCCCGGATAATTTTGAGAAGGAAAGTTTTATCAACTAAGTATGCGCAGCAGTACTAAATGATGATCTGTGTCCCGCGGTGTCCAAGTAACATACTTCCTATTTAGGAAAGCAAAGATATAATGTCACGTGATTGGGACGATACGTTGTGGCTGATAAACTGTAACAGTCATAATTAAGGTTTCGGGACAATGCCGAGCTGGTCGCCAGTACAAGTGGAAAGTTATCCTCGCCGTCCTCGTCGACTTCAAGAATGGGCTGTACGTCGCTCTCGCCATAATCATGAACCGAACAATCGTGTACTAACGGACTCTACCATCAGCCAACAAACCTCGTGGACTTCAAGCCGCTCGTAAGCTTCGCAATGATCGCCGTGTAAACCGATGGGTTCGTGCTTGTAATCTTTGGGACGCAACACATCTGAAACTGCGTGCTACTTTGAACAGGCGGATAAGGCATATAAGAAGCGTGCCCTCGGTAACGTTTACAAAACCTCCCCTACTGGAGGATCATCACACGCAAAGGGCATCGTCCTCGAGAAAGTTGGTGTCGAGGCTAAGCAGCCCAACTCTGCTATCCGCAAATGTGTTCGTGTACAACTCATCAAGAACGGCAAAAAGGTCACCGCCTTCGTACCTGTGAGTGCCCTCGTAGCTGCTCGTCGTGAATATACTAATATACATATGGGTACAGAACGACGGTTGCTTGAACTTCGTCGATGAAAACGATGAAGTCCTCATCTCTGGTTTTGGTCGTAGTGGCAAGGCCAAGGGTGATATTCCTGGTGTACGCTTTAAAGTTGTGAAGGTCTCTGGGGTTGGTCTTCTCGCTTTATGGAAAGAGAAGAAGGTCAGTTTGATTATAATCTTGACACCTGTTATCCGCTCATCCCCTCAACAGGAAAAGCCCCGGTCATAAGCAATCTCTCCCTCCGTTGTTATTTCATGCTATTGCATTACCTATGATCATGCCTGCACATGCCGCACGCCAATGAAAGTCCAAAACCACTAAGCACGATCACTGGAATTCACACCATTGGCACAAAGCTCATCTCTGTTAGACTCTTGAATTCGAAATGCATGCAATTGCAAAAAATACTGATTATATAAAATCTGCTAATGATATGTCGTGTCCCTTCATAAATGAGTGCATCGATTCATTCCTATTATGCTAATGTGATACCTTGACCTTGCATGTACCTCTTTAGGTCCTTCATCAACTCCAGCTGCTCCTCGGCAGTAAGCCCACTAACGATCATCTGCAAGATAGAACCCACGCTGACGTGGTGTTCTCGAATAAGGCTGCTGTAATAAACGTAGACAAACACGCCCATGAGGAATCTGGGGATGGTTTTTTAAGTGCCTTGATACAATGCACCGGATAAAAGAGCTCACTGGCAGTCCATGCGATCGGTCATCCCTCCGTGACCAGGGATGCTGTGGCCAAAATCCTTGATGTTGAAGGCACGCTTGAAACCGGACGCAAAGAAACCTCCAAACGGTGCCACGAGTGATGCAAAAACCGCAAAAACCAGGAGATGTAATTGGTATGGTACATAGGGAATCACGGTGACTGATTTTCCGAGCTAATATCGGCTCTTAAGCATTGACACAAATAACACAAGTTGTCACTTACGAGCTGCGAAAGGAATACCCTGAGAGGTGTCCAAATCTGCCACTCCCTCCAAACAAAGACTGGATTGGGCGTGCACTGGACATTATTCCAGGCGGCGACTCCAAGATCACGCACAGGGCAGATCATGTAGTTAAAGCGCATGAAGTACGAGCCCCATATTACACTGAACAAGAGGGTACTCCAGAACGCACCCACGAACCCTTCGACTGTCTTCTTCGGAGAGAGCTTAATCAGAGGCGTACGCCCAACAGCCATGCCCCATATATATGCAAAGATGTCATTGCAAATAACCAATGAGGCGGGAACCCAGAACCAAATCATGCCCTCAAGGATATTGTTAACGATAAAATGGCTGTAAAATCCTTTAGAAACGGACTTTGACAAACTGACGAGATGCATACCCAGAGACAACAATCAAGAGCAGGCTCATGTGAACCCAGCAGAAGAGGCCGAATTGCTGCTTGAGGAACCCACGTTTGAGAGACATGACGAAACCAACGAAGCCTATGGTATATAGCGTAAAGCTAATCATTCTGTGATTGGTAGCGAAAGGAAGCAGTTGGCCGTCCGAGAATACAACGTGCTGATCACCAATTCAGCATACATTGGTCGCTATAGAAAATATCCATACCTTGAAGTAGTAGATGATGCTTTCACCATACAGGAAATAATTAGTGACGGCAAAAAAGTACCAGTTGAGAGTCTTGCTCCATGGATCTTTCTTTGCCTTATTTTCTACCTCGCCGGATTCCGAAGTAGCGTTTCTGAGCGAAAATAGAGCAGTAACTTCACGATAGACAAGAGTCTGACACAGCATGGCAAGTATGATCATATAAATATGGCCCATGAGTAGTAAAGCTAAGCGATTATTAGAAACTTCTTTGTGAGGTAGAATAATGCATACCGATGAAGCCTCCGATCATGATGAAGGTCCATAATGTTCGGGTTATGATGCTTTGTCGTTTCTTTGTGCGTTCCACTTGCGGGTCGGGCTCACTTTTGAGTGCCTGCTCGACGTCAGGTTTTGAGACAGACTTTCGTTCTTCGTCCAGCAACTTGATAGGGATAAGATGCGGTGTAGAGTTACCTGAATATCCTGTCAGTTCCTCTCACTTAAAAACCCGACAGAAATTAAGACGCCTACTTTTTGCAACGTTCACCTGTTGTATATCTCCATTAATAGCAGGAGACGGAAGCAATGCCTCCGGTAACTCAGGCTGAGGTGCTGGCTCGTGTTGTGACTTCGGATTCAGCGGTAACTCAGGAGCGCTCTCTTCTTCATGCGAAGGTGGAGCGTCTGCCGCTGCTTCGGCTGTGCGCGCAATAGACTCCTCCAGAGAGGGCGTAAGTCTGGGGGAACTATCCGTGGTACCTGCCTTCGAGGAGGCTTTGAGCTGTTTTCGCCTTTCGATGCGAGCTTGTTTTTGAGCCTTCTTGATTTGAGATTTTGATGGTTTCGTAGGCTCGGCACTAAACAGCACAGTGAGCAAGCTATGTAGGAGGAAGGTCGTCCAAGTCGATGGAGACAAACCTGGTCACCGGTTCCTGCGGAACTTCCTCCTCTTGCTGTTCACCGTCAGAGTCTTCCACATCGTCAACAGTGAGGGCGTCGAAGGAAGATCTCGAAACAAATGGCGTGTTCATTGTTGACCTACTCATGCTCATGGTATGTAGTAGCACCAACTCGAGGTTTGCACGCGCAGTTTATAGAGGCAGCGTTGAAATGGTACACGTGAGATGCGTCACGCTGAACCAAACAATCTACTCCTTGCGTCCGGAGGCGCGGAAAATCTATGATGTATTACGATTAGGTATATACATGCATGAGCCCTCCCATAAGCAGGGGTTGGGCTAGTCTGCAGAAAACCCAGAAGGAATCTCTAGGGAATAATAGTCATCCAAATGCCCCCCCCCTGTAAATCCCGAAATAATGCAAGGTCCGCAGAGCTATAATAAGATAGAAGTTTAGAATTTCCACGTATCGTCGACTTCCATAGCCCAGGGAACTGGAAAAAAAAAATTGTCAGTACATAATCCTATGAAACATCACCAGTTGCTAGCTCACATTTGACGAGAAGTGTCTTCGAGAAAATCTTCTCGATCGGTACATTGTGAGCATTGCACCACGCAGCCGTTATTCTAGATGGCGATATAATGAGTCACCATCAACGATTCACAAGCGAACTGCGAACTTACCGGGGGTCAAGGTAATTGATTTTACTAGGAGAAACAGTGAGGTAAGAACAAGCTGATGATCAACGCGGCGTACCTTGTCCCAAGTGCAACTTCTTTTCCAGCCTCCCGATCGTCCATTTGGAGCTTAAAGGTCTTTATCCTCTCGTCCAGCTTCTGGATGGCCTCCTCAATCTTCTCAGGAGCACGCTCCCTCTTAAGTTTGGCTTTTCCCGAGCCACGTTCCGTTGCAATCCTCTTGTATTCGGCATTAATGGCATCAATCTTTTCTTGCAGGACGGAATCAGGCTGAACTGCATTGCCTTCTTGAACAAGTTTCTCGTTATCCTTCGCGAACTTCTTCTCTGTCTTGTCGATTTCTTTCTTCTGAAGGGAATCCTCATGCTCTTCTATCCAATCCTCATCTAAATCGGACTCATCATCGGTGTACCGCTTCTGCTTCTTATATTTCGGGTCCATATTGAAGAGAACATGACGAAGCTTCATGCGATCATACTTCAAGGAACGAAGCTATTCGCACCATCAGTCATTGAATAATAAAGCGAGAGGTAAACGAACCTTGTCACGCATCTTGCCCATCGATTGTTCATGAGTCTTCGGTGCGCTACGTTGATGGTTACAGAGTATGGCCACCATTCGATTAGCATGATTATACGCATTCAGTTTCTCCTGGACAGTGGCATCTGCTGGCGTTCCCTCGTCTAATTGCTGTTGAAACGTGATGGACGCGTTGTAAGTACGGAAAACCTTTGCAGTCAGTCCTTTCATGTAGGATGCCAGATGCTTATTCAAGAGGGACGTCTAGGAGTAAACCATCAGCGGAACGTCATAAATGTTTAAAATCCGTTGAATCACATTGACACGGTCGAAGAGGTTATCGCTATCCTCTTTGTTTTCCTTAAACAGTCTGATATTCTTGAAAACTTGGGCATCCACAGAGACTCGATTGTAGTATCGGATCGAGTCCTTACCCAGGAAATCGAAGATGAGGAAATCCGGCGCTTCCAAGGTAATGTGTTCGCACCGCAGAGAACAACAGCCCACGGTGTCGGCCTCATCTTCGCCCTTTTCATTTCCAGCTCGAAGAGCAAGCTTGTCAATGAAGTACATCGCCGTCGCACGTTGCCTATCTGCCATGACTTTGCTCCGCAGATCGGCCGAGTAGTCTTTGCGTATACGGTCTACGTGGTTCTGCAGAAAAGTCAATCGGTGGAACAACAGAGTCAGGGGTCGGTTGCACCTTCAATTCACGGGCTTTCTCGAACTTCTGCATGTCGCTTTGCCCTTTGAGCGAGCTTCCTGCAGCTAGGAAGACATATTTGTAATTGCCGTTGACATTCTCGACCCAATTGGCAAGCCAGGTGACAGTTTGGTCGTGCACAATGCTCTTCCAATTTCCAGGCATGTTGGGTACAGGAATAGGCACACCTTCACCGATATTGATAGTGATATCTTCTGGGCGTACGCGGAACTGACATGGCGTGCGCAATATATGAGTTTCATGTAAATATAGTGGAGAGTGTGGCCTACCTTCAACGCGCCCTTCTTCGGATGATCGCCTCGACCCCTGAATAAGCCAGGAGGTTCAACCCTGAAGTTGCCCACCTTTTCCTTGCGCCCGTCAAGGAGACAGGTGATATATTTTTCTTCAAATACGTCTTTCTGCTTCTTAAGCTCTTTCTTTTCCGCGGTGCTGAGAGCTTTCTTCTTAGCTTTCTCAGCCTCAAAATGCTCGAACATAGGCCTGAAGTCGCAATCCTCGAATTTCGATATCTTGATCTTATTGCGCTATTTCATGCGTGAGCAAGACTTCACAGGTACCTGGATTATTTGACTTACAGGTGGATGTTCCTGAAGCACTTTCAACCAGTCCTCGAAGAAATTCTTGTTGAACGTGACATCCTGAGCGTGCTCAGTCTCCAACATAGCAGCGTAAAACCCAGCCACTTCTTCGGACCCAGGTGGCAGATCCACTTCTTTACCTACAACACGATCAATGAATTGTAAGATCAGGCTACCAACTGGACCAAGAGTAATAAGGCGACATACCCTTATACCTCATTTTCACGTCAGAGGGTAAGGATTCGTATGGTGGAGGGAAGATGACACCGCTGTGTTCTAGCGTTTGCCACTTCACTTCACCGTCATTATTCTGCTGAGCCTCCCACCACCTGTAAACTTCCTCCTCCTCTTCACCTTCATCTTTAACTTTTCCCTTTTTCTTCTTGGGCTGCGGTGTCTCCGATCCGTTTGCTTCATCCTTGACCTTCTTCGTAGTGGCTCTCTTTTTCATGGGCTTGGGTGTCTCACCATCCCCCGCATCTGCATCAGTCTCTTCCTTGGCTTTGGATTTCCGTTTCTTCGGCGCCTTCTCTTTCTTGACAGGTTTAGACTCCTCGCCTTCAGAAGCGGAAGGATCGGAAGCATTGGTGTCGCGTTTCATTTTCTTCTGAGGGGGCTCCTTCGCGGGAGCACGTTTCTTCTTGACAGGCGCAGTACTGCGTTTGCTATCGCTATCAGCTTTGACCACTTTGTGCCCATTCGCTGTGGACGTTTTTGACGTGCCCGGGACCGGCGTAGGAACAAATTGCTTCGCGGGAGAGGATGCAAGAGGGAAATCATCATCATCGCTGGATGATTCGACTGGAGCGGCTCTCTTACGACGGAGGGACTTTACCGGAGTTGCAGGTTCGCTTTTTGGAACCGTAACCTGGGACTGCGCAGAATAGTCAACAACGCAAGTAACACATGGACAGGGGTACACGAACTAAGGGCATGTCCTCGTCCTCGCTCATGGGGGAATCACTAGCTTCCTCTTTGAGGTGTCCATTCTGTCTTACTCCAGCTTGGTTGGCCTTGTGACCGTTCTGGAGTGAGCCAAGAGGTTGGTCATCGTCTGATGACATATAGGCATCGCTAGACATCGTTTGAAGCGAGAAATTGGAAGGTATAGCAGAGAAGTGTCTATGTAGCAATGCAGAGACTGAGAGAGTAAGAAGAATAGTAGAAATGTAACACAAGAGAACGTCTCCCGCGCTGTGGCTTGGAATTTTCCAAGTCTTGATGGACCGGCCCTAAGTTATTATCGCCACGTGATCACTTTGTTCCTAAGCGCTAACAGTTGGCAATCACTGGCATAACTGCTGAACAAGCCGAAATTCAACGAATACCCAGACATTAGCGAGTAACCATTGTAAGTCGAATATGGCACTCATACATTTTTGGAGCTAATGGCCATGGCAAACCTCATCAGTCATGTCCAACCCACCTTTGTTTCGTGACCCTTGGGCGAAGAGGGAAGCGTGGCGGAAACACCCGGTTTTCTCGAACCGTGCCATGTTTTCTAGCATGTTTCCGGGGTTTGGCATTGCAGTGGTAGCGTTTACTGCGTATGTGGTGGTGGATAATTTCTACACCAAAGCACACCAGAAATATTGAGTTAGTGGTAAGTGGTGGCACCATCTTGTCCTCCAGTCCATTAACCCCCGGACAGACAAGGATTCCATCGGTGTCCGGATATGCCACGATCTGGTTGCAATCTGCGCCCGGTAACATAGTGTTTACATTGTATACAGAACGTCGCAATTTTGCGCCATTGCTAGGGCTGGTGTCTACCACGTTCTCGTTCTGTACCTCCCTTCTGTAAGCAATGGAGATAGCTAGTCGCAGGCACAGTACCATCCCAGGAAGCAACCAGATTGAGTCCTTTCATCACCCATTGTAAATGCCTAACTGCACCATATTTCTCTATTTCATTTCTCCTAAGGTGCCACGCACCATGTGTCTTTATTTTCACAACTGTTTTGGGATCTCGTGGAAGTAATGTCTATGCTCAACAATAGCCTGACTCGCCTTCTATGCGCATTGCATGAGTAAACACGAAGTTACCGCCACGCATGGACTCTGTTCGCTACCTCTTGGAAGTTGGTCTTCTTGCCAATCTTGTTTACCTTCCTATCATCGGAGATCAAGTCATTCCTCCTTCGTCCTACAACTGGTGCCAGTATAGTGTACGTGGTTGTGTATGGCGGCCGGCAGGACAGCAGACTTCTCGGCCTGACGGCTCTGCTGAATTCGTCCACAGCGAGGCGGTCCCTGTCAACGCCTCCTAAATGCTATGATATGGTGACAAGCTGAGTCCTCATGTTCCATGGTATCAAAACTCGTTGTCATCGCTATTCTAGGTATTTCCATACTTTGGTAGCCTTTGCTCCAGCCCTTTCTCGGACTTGGAAAGTTAGTGCATTTCGATAAAACAGAAGGAACGAGTGTATTCCATCTATGACTAGTATATCTCTCAGATACACTGTTACCATTGTACGTCACCTGTGTCTGTAATTCCTAACTTAGCGCTGAACTAGTGGTCTGCCAGATTGCACCATTCGGGCTTCAGGCTTGTCGCACGATCATCTGGGTGTGTAATCAGCATCAAACGGACACGATACGCTGAGCTGAATCACCTTGGTCATCTAGAAGAGTAATTCACCAAAGACAGCAGCCCATCGGTGAATAGTCAGATTATCCCAAGAATGTCACCATTCCTACTCAAGGCATAGATGCGCCGGCCGGAAGTAAATTCACGGTTACTTTTCGAATGGAAATGGGCTGCCAGCTCATATATATGATCATTTGATTTCCGGCCGCGTCATTAGGCAAAATTGAGAGCAGACAGAGTTTCCATTCCTCCTTGTTAGCGGGTATTCCCGTCCGTTTGAAGCTCTTTGATTAGCCTGGCCGGTTGGTAGGATGTTTCTGTCGTTTTTTTCTTCTGGCCGTAGATCTGAAGTTTCTGCATGCCTTAATGCGTGACAAGCTAAAATTAGGACACTCACATTAATGAACGATTTAAACGCTACATCATATGATCTCACACAGTTGCAAAAGTGTTACACGTGCCCGAGGTCCCTCGACAAAACTTGTATGTAAGCCCCTACTTCACATCGTTAATACTGCAGTGATCTGTTGACGTTACATCCCGAACAAGTTACTACCTCGTTTTTGGCCCGATGCATTCAAATAGCTGCATGTCCGGAGGACATGTTTCTCTATTTTACCCCGTTTCCCGTCCCTACCTGTGGTATCCAACTAATCATGATGTCATTTACCTCGAATTACACCACCCTCATCTTCGACATTGGCGACGTCTTGTTTTCTTGGTCCCCGGAGACCAAAACCTCCATATCCCCAAAAGTTCTACGTAACATCTTGTCATCCACCACATGGATTGACTATGAAAGGGGGAGAATTCCCCAGGACGAGTGTTATGCCAGTATCGGCAACGAATTCTCTATCGATCCCGCAGAAGTCAGTCGTGCCTTCGAAGAGGCTCGTAACTCGTTACAGTCGAACGACGACCTCATCTCGGTCATTCGACACCTCAAAATACGCTCAAAAGGAATGCTACAAGTCTTCGCAATGTCCAATATTTCTGCACCTGACTATGAAGTTCTTCGTACCAAGCCTGCTGACTGGTCGTTATTTGACGACATCTTCACTTCTGCTGGGGTGGGTGAGCGGAAGCCTAACCTTGGCTTTTACAAGGCAGTGCTTTCGAGCACAGGGGCTGATCCCTCCCGCACCATTTTTGTGGATGATAAAATGGAGAATGTCTTATCCGCACGTTCACTTGGAATGTGTGGTATTGTTTTCAACGATCAGAGTACAGTTATCCGCACACTTCATAACCTACTTGGGGATCCCGTCGAACGGGGCAAACAGTACTTGACCTTCAATGCGAAGAAACACCAATCTGAAACCAATAATGGTATTATCTTGCACGAGAACTTCGCTCAGCTCTTGATATTGGAAGTGACTCGTGACCGGTGAGATAAATTTCTTTCAGTCCCTATACCTACTGATATGTTCGATGTGTCAGGGACCTCGTCAATCTGACAGACACTCCTCGCACATGGAATTTCTTCCAAGGTATATAACAATTATTTACGGGCACCATCTTCAGTCCCCTGATGTTTTCCTCAGGAAGCCCATTGCTCACCACCGAAGAGTTCCCCTTTGACTTAGACACCACATCCCTCGGATTTACAGTGACGAAAGAGCATGAGGATGTCGTCCATTCCGTCATGGATGAAATGCTTGATTACATCAATGATGATGGAATTATTCAGGTAAGTGTTTTAAACCGTCCCTTTCTATTCTTCGCCGACCTCCCAGTGATCACAGACATACTTTGACCACCGCCGTCCTCGCTTTGATCCGGTTGTGTGCGTCAACGCACTGACATTATTTTACTCCTATGGACGTGGTCACCAGCTCGACCTCACTCTTCACTGGATTCATGAGGTACTCTTCCATAGAGCTTATCTCGAGGGCACACGATATTACGCAACGCCAGAATGCTTCCTTTATTTCATTGGCCGGCTGCTTCAGATCAGCAATGACGCCCACTTGGCAGCCTATTTAAAGCCGCTGCTGATCGAACGTGTTCAAGAGCGCATAGGAGCCGAAGGCGATGCTCTGGCGCTCTCCATGCGTCTCTGCCTTTGTGCCCGCCTCGGATTGCGCAATGAAGTTGACCTTCGCGCTCTCCTACCTCTGCAATGTGAAGATGGAGGCTGGGAAATCGGGTGGATTTACAAATATGGATCCTCCGGTATCGGGATCGGAAACCGTGGTCTTACGACGTCCCTTGCCGTGAAAGCCATCCTTGAGATGCAACACTTCTCTACTGGCAGTCCCCCTCTTTCCCCTTCCCTCCTTCCCATGCGCCGGCGTTCCCCTTCTCCGAGTAGACTCACACTGCCAGTCCAATCTCCTAAGCCCATTATGCACCGTAAGAGCGAGCCTTCGATTACTGGCAACTCTCTATTGCAACGAGCACAGTTGCGGTGGAGTCGTATCATACTGGCCATCCGCAAATAGCTCCATTTCTTTGAAAATCGCATCGCATTCTGAAGCAGGGCGTCATAGATCCTTTACCGAACACGGGGACTCAGTTCTCTTTTCAAAATTCTTTTTCTTCATTTTTCCATCAACGTTCAATATTTGTTTCGAATACCTTTTACATTACAGCGGCAATATTTCAAACAACCGTGACTCAAATCCGAGTTTACCTGTACTAGTGTGCCTAACGATATGCGACTCTTTTCTTGGGTTGTATCTACGACATTTGCTGGATATGGACTCGTCAATAATGACCCGATACGTCAGCGGGAAGTTAGACTCGGTTCATGTCCACGGGTGTGGAAGAGTACATACACAGCCGGAAAAAAACAAATGCCCATATTATTCTAGAATGTCGTAGCGGCTACCACCATTTCGAATTTCAATCCATAGATCCGCTGGCAGACTTACTAACGATAGTTGACAGTTGACGATGCCTCGCGACATCCCAGTTTCCCGCTGATGCGATACCCTCAAACCTTTTGACCTAATAGACAAGCCGATATCGTCAGTCACGCCACTCAGGGATGCTTGCGATATCACAGTGATGACCGGACACGTGTAGGCTGTCCAACTTCATATTAGTGGCATGCCCAGTACGAGTGTGGCCTACTTGTATGCCAAGTAATATATATATACGAAGATGGGGCTTCCCGACACAGCGGCGAGTCGGAGGACCTTGGGGACTCTCGGCAATGCAAAACGCATGGGAATGGAAAATATATCCAACACCGTGGGAGGCATGGACATACCATTCTGTGGCCTTCCGAGAATCTTCACCATGAAACCGGAAGGAGGTTCGAAGCAGTGGTGAATTGTGCAGATCACCAACAGAATGGGTGCTGAGTAGTTAATGGAGTGGTGAATCTGGATCGTCCCAGTGTTTAAAGGATGTTTTCTTGTACACGATTTAGGCGTCAACAAGCGGTGCAATCGGCACCCCACAGAGGTCGGCAGGTCACTGTCACATTATTTGGCAGGGAAACATGATGATTTCGTTACAATGAGTCACTGTCCATCCAAACACCGCGAAAAAGCGTGACTTGCCTACTTACTTCGCTGGGGTGCCGATTGCACCGGAAGGGACAGTAGTAATTATTATTCTATATTGCAAGCGTTGCTTGTAATAGACTGGTCAGCTTCTATAAGGAATAGCTCAACCTAAATGAAATACACCAACGGAGATCCAGGTACGTCTTACTAACGGCTGCTGGCGCCTCGTGCTCAGCCCCCGATAGCCGAACCTACGTTGATCCATTCTGAACAACCCGTCCTCTGAGGTATCTTTTATACACTTCGTTTCCAGTTTCCTCCACATAGTGATAACCTAGCTGGACCAAAAACTCGTCGAATGCTGGATAGTCTTCTTGGGGAACTTGGATTGCCGTTAAAACTCTGCCCAAATCTGTTACGATTCCATGAGCCGCTGACGGACGCCGAAAAGGGTATCGTACGAACCTGCACCGTGATTGCGATAGTGGAAAAGGGATATATTCCAGCCTGAACCAGCATGGATACCCTGCAGGAAGTTGCGCAAAGCACCCGGTCGTTCAGGAAATTCTGGTACGAGGGTCTGGTAAGCAAGTTCAGAGGATATGATAAGGGCTGCCTACCGAACCGGAACAACCGCTCGTTTGGAACCACGGCGCATCCACCTATCATGTAGCGTGCATGAGTTTTGGCGACTTCGTCATCGCTGATGTCGAATCCAGCCATGCCCTGATCTTGGAGTTGCCGAAGCACCTTCTCTACTTCTGTCTTGCGGGATGTGGTTTCTAACTTGAACGAAAGGAATATATGTGCGGTGTTCGCATCATTATACCGGTATATGAACTCCGTTGTTGCTCGTGGGTGGATAATGGAGTGTAGGGCGAAGAAGCTGCACAGGACGAAAGGAGAAAATAAGTCAATAGGTGAACAGCGGCGTGATTGAACTTACCTTCCAGGCTTCTCTGGTACCTCGACGCTGAGAAGTGCTTCGCGTCCTTCACCCAATTCTGCACGCTCTGCGACGAAGCGTAGCCTGTCGAAGTTCATGTTGGCTCCACTGACAACGGCAACGAATTTTTGGTTTGCGCCAATAAGGTTTTGTTTTATGATATATCGCTTCAAACCTGCCAAACTCAAGGCTCCAGCAGGCTCTGTGACAGACCTGGTTTCTAGGTTCGTGAGTAGGGTATATCTTCTACGAGTGATGAAAGAATCTGTACCTTCGAAGATATCTTTGATAGCAGCACACAATTCATCATTATCCACTAGAACCACATCATCTAAGAGTCGTTGGCATATTCTGAACGGCTCCTCGCCAACGATTTTTACTGCGGTGCCGTCGGAAAAGGGGCCGACCTCAGCTAAAGTCACTCTCTCCCCTTTCTTCAAACTCCGTGCCATGGCATCGGCATCAAAGGTCTCGACACCATACACTTTGGTCTTTGGGCTGCCTATGCGTTTGACGTATTCACATATTCCAGCAACAAGACCACCACCGCCGATGGCACCGAAGATGGCATCGAGATGTTCGCAGTCGGGTATCTGCTTTAGGATTTCCATGCCAACGGTACCCTGACCTGCGATTACGAGGGGGTCATCGTATGGAGGAACGAAGATCAGTCCATGGGTGGCAGCTAATCTTGCACATTCTGCTTTGGCTTCGTCAAAGTCGACACCGTGGAGCAGTACTTTTGCACCAAGACGTTCAACGTTACGAACTTTGATGGATGGTGTGCCTTTAGGCATGACGATGGTACAAGGTATACCAAGACGTTCCCCAGAAAGAGCTACACCTTGCGCATGATTGCCTGGTAGCGATAAGTCAGCAGGTTGCAGGGGGTATAACTTGGGCTAAAAATATTGAACGACGTTGCAAGTACGCACACTAACCAGCGCTGCATGTTATAACACCCTTCCACCGTTCTTCTTCTGATAGTCCGGCCATGAAGTTATAGGCGCCTCTAATCTTGAAGCTGAAGACCTCCTGTAGATCCTCTCGTTTCAACCATATTTGATTGCCTAGTTTTGCACTGAGGTTTGGAGCGTAGAAGAGGGGTGTCTCTTTCAAGATCTCATACACTTTGGCAGTGAGGATAAGACGAAGGTAATCGGGCTCCTTTGAGGATAGTAAATGGTGTGGAGACAAACGCGGGTAGACAAGAGGATCTGGCTTGGTAGATGAGCACTCTAGAGTGGCAGTAGTGGGTGCCATCGGAGAAGGAGTCACTGGGATCTACAGTTGCAGTCCTAAAATGACTCATGACGAGGTATCTTCTTTAGACCACCCGGTGTTTGCCGGACATAGAAAACTTCCACCTCGTGCCTCATAGTTAGCGATGAATCGGGAATTCACGACAGGGGGTTGCAGCAATGTTATGTCCACATCGATCTCACTCAAACACATCAAGCATCGAATTTTCTAGGACTGTACAGACATAAATTAAATGCCACAACGTGGAATATTTTGACACGTGCGGTATGCGCGTAATAATGGATGGGTCACGTGCGAAAGATATCCATCTTGCGGGATGGTGAACAACTTGCAGAGGACACTTGCAATTGAACAGGCTCCTACATATCCCCTCAGTATCAGTATTAGCAAGTCTTTGGCAAGAGTAAGAGTAGTAAGAACGCACTGAGTGTAGCACCACTCAATCTCAACCAAACCACCGCACCGCACCGCATTGTCCTTACAGGCAGCTAGCCCGTCTTTAGCCAGACGATTGTCATCTTCTCTAGGCCATGGCGGAAAACGCAGCCAAGGCAAGTGGAGGAACGAAGAAAGAATTGAGAGACAAAATGAGCTCGACGATTGTGCAGAAAAGAGTCGAAAGATAACAAGGTCCCTGCCAGCCCTAAATAAATGTAAAGCCAAACTATACTCAGATCCACCACAAGCCGGCCAAACAACTTCCTCCCCTCTCCCAGTTCATTCTCTTTACCAATTTATGGTCCAGTCTACTGCAATGGGCCCGCCTCTATCCCCAAGAGAAACACGACGCTCGGGCAGACGTTCTGCACCATCCGCCTCAGGCAGCACCTCCAAATCCCCAGACTCCCCAGCTTCCGAGTCGCTCCCTCGAACAAAGGAGAGTGTAATACGTCCTGCTCTGCCCTCCAACAACAGTAGCAGCAACCGCACAAAGCGTTTGAAGCAGGAGGATCAAGAGGAGCCTGTCCCCACCAAGGCTGCTCATGCCAATGGCACCAACTCCAGCCATGGGAACTCCAACGGGCGCGCAAAACGCAAAGCCAACGGCAAGGAGAAGAACCCTCCCTCCACAGACCAGTTGATCGAATCAGCTTCCAATAAACTCAGTAACTCTCATCCCGGAAGCGCTGTAGACCCTCAGGACGATGACCTAGAGGAGCAGGGTGTCACGCGTTGTATATGTGGCCAGAATGGTATGTCATATTCGACTATACATTGATATCTCTCTCACTTTTTTGACAGAGGAAGATGCTGACGCAGGAGAGTTCATGGTTCAATGTGAAACTTGCAACGTCTGGCAGCATGGCCTGTGCATGGGGTATCAGCACGAAGCAGACCTCCAGGACGAATACCACTGTGAGCAGTGCAAGCCGGAGCGTCATCTGGAGCTTTTGAAGTAAGCTCTTCGCGACACCTTATCCTCTCCTTCTGTTGACCTGTTCCGTCTCCATAGGAGATTAACGAAGAGGCCTCGCCAATCTTCTGCTAACTCACACCACACTGCTTCGCGTCTTTCACGATCACATTCACCAACACACCTCTTGAAACCACCAAAAAGAAGGAACACGATGAATAGTCGCGACGCGGCATTCGACGAGAGTTTAAAAGAGATTATTGAAGCGACGGCAGCAGAGGCTGCAGCCGCGACAGACCCGCCCACCGCTCAACCAAATGGGAGTGTCAATGGTCAGGCTGAAAACCAGGAAGATCCGGACTCCAGCAGTCGCAAAAAGCGGAAGCGTACAGAAGACGACGTGTTAGTATTCTTGTCATATTCATATACTTCTGTATTGTCTGACGTCACGACCCAGTCCCCCCAAGAAACGTACACGATCAGCCTCAAGTGTCTCTGATCATCAACCGGAAGCAGTTGCCTCTGTTCCAGAGGAAACACCAGCTCCTCCAGCCAAAAAGGCCGGTGGCGGCGCGAAGTCCGGGAGTCGTAATAGACGAGGCGGTGGTTCACGGAAGACTGCAGCTGTTGTTCAAGATGCGGTCGCTGCCACCGAAGGTGAAGGAGGTATGTGCCGGATAATAGCCCTGTGAAAGTATGAAATTCACGTGACTTGTGCTATTTTTGAATCAGTTGCCGGCCCCAGCAAGCGATCCGGGGGAAGCCTCCGTAGTAAAGCCAACCCCACACCCAAAAGACCACCACCCTCTTCTCACGCCTCCGGGAGCATCCCAGGTGACCTCAGTAGGCGCGCCGGCGGAGGAGCAGCAGTTGCCACTTCAGCGGAGAATTCTCGCGCATATCGCAATTCCCATGCTTATGCCGTTTCCCAACAACCAATGTTTACGTCATGGAACTTGCCAGACTACCTTGCACACCTGGAACACATGCTACCAACAGACACCCCTCGTCCCCTCGAAGTCCGCGGGTCTGGAATTGCAAATGGCAGAGAGTTAGGTGAATGGACTATGGAGAGGGGCGTGAAGGTCAAATGGCCCAGTAAACGAACAAGTGTGGGGGATATGAACAAGCGCGTGCGTGCATTGGTGGAGTGGGTGGGAAGGGAACAAGCAGGAGCACTTGATCGTGTGCGTCGGAGGGATGCGCTGGAAAAGGCACTGAAGGCGGTGAAGATGCAGGCTTCCAATCCAACCACTTCGTCACATCATGATGATCGCGAAGTCGGTGGAGGCGACTCCATGTGCTTTCCTGTGGTTTTGGACACTATTACTGCCATCGCCGTCGATGGGCCCTTGCATGGAGATGCTGGTGCTGGGAATCCGTCAGCACCCTCGACGATGAAGATGATGGAGGAGCTTATGGAGGAACTGATAAGCTTTCAAGAGCGGTTCGGTCCTGGCGTGAAGACGAGGGACCGAGAACGACGAATGGTGTCGTGATATGGACGTGACGTTATAATCTTGCTAGTTTTTCAATGTACCCGTTGGCATTACGCATTACTACCTCCTCACTATTTCACTAGCATATGTTTGTATTTTCGTGGTACTTATGTGTCACTGGTATTGCACTGACTCCATTCAACGTTGCACGCGCGCGATCGGGAAGTTTCATAAATTAAAACGTTGCCTAATCCGGAATACACTACACAAATCAGAGTTTCGCTCGTTCACAGCACTTTGAAGTGCGAACTGCGACTGCGCTCCGCGCACACGTCTGTGACCATTAGTACCAGGCGTCAATGTCATCAACCACTACACGTTTGGTCGACGAAGAGGACTTTTCTCGCGATTCGTTGCACATCGTTGACCTTGAACAGTCGCCCACATTCGAGGACAATGTTGAGGAAATAGATGATGACCACGGAGATTACTCCACGCGAATGGAGGAGTTACTCAGCGATGATGAGCGTGGCGATGCGGAGGTGGACGAGGATGAAGTCGGTTTCGTCTATGATGGCGTAGACGCTGACCAGGTCACGGGCGACAACTATCGAGACCAGCTGCGAGACGTTCTCGGACCTGATGACTCGTATTATCAATCCGAAGAACAGGAAATGGACCGGCCCCTTTTGGGGGAAAGCAATAGCGTTAAATCCGATGAGCCGCTCCCTGATGTACCAGTAAGTCGAGCACGCCTCGTGGCGTAGGCACGTACTCATGCATGTGTGCAGCGTGTCGATATCCATCCGGATGTCAACGCTCCGATATCCGATGCCTTGACCATGTCTTCCGTCCCACCTAGCAGGGTAGCTTCCCCTACGCCGAACGGGTTCTTTGTACCATACCCCAAACCATTCCTACACCCAAATGTCTCCCGACTTCGTTCGTTTACGCCAAGAGGCACCCCTACCCCCAGCACCGGTTCACCTGTCCACCCTATGAGCGTCCTCTCCCCGTCCCCGTCTCATTTCTCCGAGATTTCTCGGACATCGTCTCCTGCGGCTGGCCTTAAAGGGCTTTTGAATGGCCATGAAAGAGAAGTGTTTCGGTGGTCGTCGCTCCGCAGCGCGGGGTCTCATCTTTACAATCAGAGGCCTGCGAAAGCATCAAATGTCCTCGGAACTCCAGTGATGGGAGCTCCCATGGTCTGGACCGTTAATGGGTTTATCTGTGTCGGGACGGACAAGGGCCGCGTATTCGTGTTTGACTTTAAGCAAACATTGAAGTGCATATGCGGCAATGACTCGTCTGGTAACTTCAAACACGTTCAATTGTCATTCATTACCTGACCAAACCCTTTCAGCATCAACAGTTGGGCCTGTCTCTGCGGTTGCGCTGTCGAATGACCATACGTTTGTCGCATCTGGGCATACTACGGGCTACATCCAACTTTTTGATTTGAAAAATCCCCAGACTGCAGCTCGTACTGTAACTCCTGTGACTCTTACCGCTGTCACATCTGGCCGACAGGAAGGACATCTTCCAGGGTCCCGTATCATCAACATCTCCTTCGTGGCTGGTCGTCATACAGCCGTGGTCTCTGCTGATGAGCACGGCCTATCTTTCTACCATAGCCTTGGTAAAGTGCTGTTTGTGGAAGCCTCAGACACGATTCGCATTTTCGGGAACTATCACGGGGAGGATGCTCCGGAAGTCAGTATCCCTAGTCATCCTGCGGACCCAATGTCCCAACAGAATGCACTCGATAACCTTTCTTTTCGTCGCAGAAGGCGACCGCGCAACACAGTCCTTGCAATGTCTACTCTTCCGCTGGGTCCTGTACCGCACCCTACTGATGCATATCAAATTGTTGCCTTGTTGACACCCACAAAACTCGTCGTCGTTGGCTTGAAGCCTACTCCGAAGACATGGTTGAAGCTTATGCGAGATGAGGAGCAACCGTTATTTGGTGCGGAGTTTCGAAGAAGAGGGTGTCTTGCCTGGTTTCCCAGCGTGGAAAACAGTCCAACGGAGAAAGTAGTGAACACGAAGAATGCAAAGAATGGAAAACAGCCCCGACGCCCACCGACTCATCCTGTCCTCTCGTACTCGTGGGGGAGTCATGTATATTTGCTACGCATATCTGAACAGAAGACCAAGCAGGCCGTGTCAAATAGCCGCACAGGGAAAATCAGTGAAGTGGAAGTTGGCACGCTGGTGTTCGAGGAGGCAGGGAAGTGGATGATGGATGATGCTGTTCTTGCTATCCAGTGGCTCAACGTCAATGTAAGTTCGTCCTGATATAGCGTATCAACCCTCATATCCCTTGTTCTACAGCAACTGGCCATATTTACCGCGAGCACCTTGAGTGTGTATGATGTACGTGGCATGAAAATGGTCGAAGTCGTCCAATTTGAGTCTTCCTCCCTGGTATCGCCATCGCTGAGTTCCACGGGTAATGGTTCGATATCTTACTCGGAGTCTGTGAGGGATGTCGCGCATAGTATTCGGGCGTACAAAGGGAAACTTTTTCTTTTGGTGAGAGTTTGGCATTTTACACCCATAGAAGCCAATGAGGAACTGACAACCTCGTCAGGGTCGACAGGAACTATTCGTTGGTACCTTACTTACTTGGGCCGACAGGATCTTGTCCTTCGTCGAGCAGGGCGATTTTCTCAGTGCCATTGAACTGACCCGGACGTACTATACGGGCGAAGCTCCCGGTAACCGCAATGGTCTTCCTGAGGACCCAGATGAACGGCAAACTATCATTGGTGACAAGATTCATGACCTCATGGTGGCATCATCTCGTTACGCGTTTTCTGAGGATCGTATGACAGATGGCACGCACGCGTCGCTTGATGGACGGGGCGTGGATCGTACCTCACTCTTCGAAGAACTAGTATCAACATGTGCCCGTGCTTGTATTGCTCTGGATGACTTTGACTTCTTATTTGAAGAATTGTTTCAGCAGTACGAAGACGCTGGCATTCACAGGATGTTCCTCCACCAACTCGAACCCTTCGTGTTGGATGGCAGCATTCCCTTAGTCCCTCCTCGCATCACACAGCGGCTGGTGGCGCTACATGACGAAGACGGACGTCCAGATCTTGCGGAGAGAATCATATGGCACATCGACCCATCCTGTTTAGACATCAACCAAGCTATTAACCTCTGCCGAACCCACCAGTTATGGGATGCGTTGGTATATGTTTACACTCGTGCCCTGCGGGATTATGTCTCTCCCATAGTCGAATTCCTTGGCCTTATCCGCAGCATACAACAGGACCACACGCCTACGGATACTGTCATCAAGAATGCTTACAAGATTTATTCCTACTTGGCTACTGTGCTATGTGGACAGATATATCCTAGTCAGGAGCCCCTGGAGGCAGACGAGGCTTTGTTCGCTAAAAGAGACGCGTATGCGTTCATTTTTTGCGGGCATTCCACGATCTGGCCCGCTGAAGGAGGAAGTCTGGTTTTGACGTCCCAAGAGGAAAGCGGCGCGGAGTCGACATATCCCTATGCCCGATTCTTACTCCGCTTCGATGCTGAATCGTTCCTGCATTGCTTGGACTTGGCCTTTGAGGATGCATATTTGAACGAATCCTCTCATGGCATGAATCGGCTGATGATAGTCACGATTCTACTGGATATCCTGTCCAGCGGAGATCTCCCACCATCCGATGCCACTTTTATCAACATCTTCATTGCACGGAATGTCCCGAAGTATATCCAGTTCATTCAAGTCGGACCCAGTGTTCTTCATAACATCCTTACTGCGCTCGCCACCGAGCCTGATGTGGAAACTCGAGAAGACCGTCAGCTCGCGGCAGAATATCTCTTGTCGGCTTACACTCCTCATGATGGAGACCAGCTTCTTCAGCTATTTGAGGACGCCGGATTTTATCGTATCTTACGTAGTTGGTACCGCCACGAGCGACATTGGGGTCCCCTCCTCACCGCATTCCTTCATGATCCTGAACTCCGCCCTTCCGAAATATTTAGCGGTTTCGAGGAAGCCATCGCCAGTTCTGCGAGAGATAACAAAAAGCAGGTCCCCAGCGATGTCATTGATGTTCTCAGGACCTCACTCCCTGAGCTATTACAAGCCGACGTTCTTGCAACTGCATCTCTTATAGACAAGCATGCTCCTCAGCTCCACGAAACCGCCCTTGGGTGCCCGACCTTGTCGGATAATCGTGACCAATTCATCTACCTTAACCAACTTGTCCATGGAAGTGAACATGACCAGTACTCCCCCACTCCAAAATCCCCGAGTCTCATTAGCAGTCGACTTCACCACCGCTTCATCCGCTTGCAGTGTCACTTTGCGCCAACCGATGTCATTGACGTCCTTAAACGTGTACAGGACGGCATTGACTGGCCAACGGTGTTAAGTATATGCGAAGAAGCAGGAGCATATGATGCCGTTATTTGGGCCGTGAATCACAGGGGACAGCCACGGGAAGCCCTCTCAAAAGCGGAAGCGTTCGAGAAGCAACTCACGCTTGATCTCGCACGCACACTAGCCTCGTCAGCTCCTGGTGCCGTGGACTCGGTTCACGAATGTTTGAATCATTTACAAACAATCGGACGGCGCGGTACATCAATATGCATGGAGCATTCTAGCTTATCCTCCCCTGCAGATGTTCCTCTCGAGGATATTTGGTATCAGCTTCTGAGCAGCCAAATTCACACTGTGCAAATCCTTTCTGGCTGTTGTTCCACTGGCAAAGGGAGTGACGCGGGGCTTGAGAATGAAGTTTTGTCGACACTGCGGGCTATTGTCCAAGAGACGTTTGCGTCTTTGGTGTCAGTAAGCTCGACCCAGGCAGTATCTTTTCCTCGACTGTTCAAACGTCTGGTGGATCCCACTATTCACTCCGGCGCGACAGGAACGCCGTATACGGAGTTCCGTGCCATTTTGACTGGCATGTTGGAATCGTACCGCACCGATGGAGACATGTTAATCATATCCAAACATCTCATTGACCGGGATGTCTTCGATTCCGTAGAGCTGTACGCAAAGGAGAAAATGCGTGGCTGGACCCCGTCTCGCAGTGTATGCTCATCCTGCGGCCGGACTTTACTTGCTTCCCATGGAGACGTCGAGAATGTTCAGATTAGACTTTCACGGACAGGAACTATATACCATCTCAGATGTTTGACGTCGAGTCTCTAATGGCATGTTTCGTATCCTAATCAATCATTTTGTTATGTACTCATGAATTGGAATCCACTCTAAAAAACCCACTCAACGGGTAAGTGTCTCAGAGATCGCCATCCGCCAGCTCTGCTCGAACCATGTGATCCAAGGCGGTAAAACTGTCCATGTACTGCATGTCGACTCCTAGGGCCTCGCCTTCCGCTTTGAACGCTTCGACGTCCAAGATCATCTGCACACGGATGCGTTCCTCGTCCTTTCCATCATCTTTTGCAGCAGAAGCAGATCCGAAGATGGATAATGTCGACTTTTTTCCTTTCTTCAATCGTCGTAGAGATTCTTCCGTCTTCTTCATCGCAGTCAAGTACTGCATGTACCTTAAATACAAGGTTAAAATCATGTTCAACGCTTGGAAGAGTGTACAAACCGTTGACACACGCTCTCCACCACTTCAGTTGATACCTCCTTCAAGATTCCCTCCTTGAGGCGTTCCCCAGGACCACCCCCAGTGCCGATCCCAAAGAAAATTCTAATCGGACGGAGCATGGTGGGTACAAAGTAACTTGCTTCGGATGGCAGGCGCTTGTTGGACATTGCCCTAAACTGAGACGGAATTGATCGAACGGGCAACAGGGCATCACAACAACGCCTGGATAATATGGCTGTAGCCCGGCTGCACAACGATGTAGAAACAATGCCTAGCTGCTCAAGTTGGGTTCTCAAAGCGACTACAGACGATGAGCAGTTTGAAAGACAGAAGTCACTTCAACTAACCTTCCAGCACTGCCTCCTCCATGTTGTCTTCCGTTGATGTGTCGGGAAGCAAATCGCTAATCTCCTCCCTCCACAATTTTAAGACTTGGCTCGTCATCGCCCGAATATCAACGAGAGCAGTTGCAAATTGCCTTAGTAGGGTCTCATCCGCAGCTGTGCTTTCAGTAGTCATTTCTGATGTGGGTCCCGGAGTCGAGGATCGTGAAGGGTTGGTAACTGGTGAGGCCTGTAAAAAGGTAAACAAATGCTCTGATTCCCATCAAAACACATGCCTTCTCATTCGAAATGTTAGCGCCAAGTTTTACTGGAGACCCAGCCACAGGCGGCAATGAACTTTCCAGCCATTCCCGATATCGGCTTAAGAGCTAGTAACTGTTCACTCTCAACGAATTGAAACAGAGAGGGAAAGTACCTGAAGAGTAAACCTCCAGAAGCGATCCGCAAGGTCGGGAATGTAAACCTCCGCGCTCCAGCATGAAGCAATTGTAACGAAAACATCAGTGGCTTGTGCAGTTAAGAACACATCACGTCCTTGGTAATGGTTAGTCAAAATCCTGCGCTGAAATCAAGTCAATGTTGATTCACCTGGAGAGAAGTTCATTGCCTCAGGATCCAAAATTCTTGATGACAATGTTTCTTCCAGCTTTGTGACGGCGTCTTTCCACAACAGCTGGAAATATACAGGGAGCTGCCAACGTCGTTGAAATGCAATGAAAATTGGATGGGAACGCATGCTTTGTACAGAATGCGTGGAGGGAGCCAAGAATTCGAGAGAGTGTATGAAAGCCTGCGTTGTACAATGATGCTATAACAAATTATCGAGGTTCGTGTCAAATGTCACAGAACATACTACTATAAAACCGTACCTTGCGAAACTCGCTTGGATTCCCTGGCGCAAATACAACAGTGCCAAGTTCTTCCATTATTGCCCTACCGATTTCTGCCCACACCACATTGGCCATAATATCGAAGCTATCTGCGGAAGCCTGTCGCACGTCTCCTAGGTGAAGTTCCCCATGCACTATACTTGAATGGGACTTAGTTGAACCCGCCTTAAGGGAAACTCGTTCGGCAGCCACCATGATGCGACCAAGATCTCGCTCAATAAAGCGAAGAATCTGGTTGTACAGTCTTGCGAGTGCATCATTAGATTCATCAAGCAAGGGCACCGGTCCAGAGACAAGCGAAGCCTCAAAGGGATTTTGTTTAGTGGCGAACGCAGTGAACGGAGTATATGGGGTACGAGGTAACAGGGCACTCCCGTTTGATTCTGCGCGGACGGAAAGTGCAGGAAGCGGGGTGTGTGGCAGCACTGGTGAGAGTGATGTAGCCAGTGCTTCAGGGAAGATAGTCTAGATGTAAAGCTAAGCGGCGGACGGAAAGTGCAGGAAGCGGGGTGTGTGGCAGCACTGGTGAGAGTGATGTAGCCAGTGCTTCAGGGAAGATAATCTAGATGTAAAGCTAAGCAATGATCTTTCGGAGGATGAGGCGAGGACATATCCATACTTTCTTAATAAAGTTCTGCATGACATCTTTTCGCATAATCTCTTCAGCAACCCGCCACAGGCGCAGTGAGTCATAGATCCTTAGGCATTCTGTCAAATCGACAGATAGTTTGGCTCGTTCGAGGTCCGAAACCTTCCCTGCTTTGACGTCCGTCAAGGAACCCAGAATCGCAGAAAAAAGATGGTCCAAGTCAGATGTCAGAGTTGCCTGTATGCGGTCAATGCGCTAACCCAGGCCAACAGGAAAACACCCGTCAGTTCCACTCTATAAATCATAATCGCCACCAACCCATCGCATTTCATCCACGAAAGCACAATGTTCTTCTTTTGCCTTCTCCATGTGGTATAGAAGCTGTGTATACTCAGCAGTGGCTCTAGAAAGGTGTTTGGCACGGTTTCCTTGACACCTGGAGCCGAGTTACATCGTCGATTCTCAGCGAAAGAAGTGAGAACATACTTGGTTTCGATAGGTTGTCCTGCTGCTCCCGGAAGATGAAATAAATAATTGCTGTTACGGCTTTCAAGGGACGACGGCGCATTTTGACTAGACTGAGAGATCAAAAGAAGACCTTCGAGTCTTGTTACAGACTCTGATATCTTAAGCAAGAGATGTAAAAGTGCCTGAAGACGGAAATTTCAGTTGGAAGTTGGGCCCTACGATGAGAGAGTATGAACCTTCTCCTCGCGTAACTTGGTGCGGGCATCGAGTGTCTCTTGAATCGTGTCTTGTGTAGCCTGGAGGCCAGCTCGTGAATCCTAGCTTGCAGTGTCAGCGGGAGGACAAAATGTTTGCAGGAATGCTCACCAAGATACGTGTTCGCAAGTCGTCGAGTGGAAGCTTCAGCTTCTCCAGTCTTGGGCCTTCGCCTCTCAAATCCGTACTCAGACTGATGAATGCCTCATAGTCATCATTGATGAGTAACACTAGCTCCTCCTTCAACGATCCAAGGTAGTCTCTAAGCTCTGAGCGTAAGTCGTGTAGAGACGTATGTGATCGTGAGAGTAGGAACTCCTCGACGTTGAACACGTCCGCAGTCAGATGTGGGTTGTTGTGCGATAGCGGGACATAAACTGGCAGCTCCGTCGAGATGGAGGGTTGTGGAACATGACTGAACCCAGCCTGCTCACGCGCAACAAGCTCTTCTGCTAATCGATCCAACTCATAAGGGTCAGGAGATTTGCTGGCAGCTTGAAAGACGCGCGAAGACATGGATAATGTCACTCAGTGCATACAAACAACGCGATCCCACAGGAGCGCGGTCATAAGGTATAGTTGTGTTGCTAATAGTCGCAATAACAGTAAAGTAGGTCAATAACAGCAAACAAAGCTCCTCGTCCAGGTAAGTAATACTAATAGTATGTCAATGTTGGGTACATCAAATCCTGTTGGGTATGCGTCCTGTATCTAAAGAAATATTCCACAGTATGTGAGTATATGCTGACCATGCCCAGCTAATAAGCAATCGCGGGGCAGGTCGTGAGTTCTTCGGAGGAGCTCATTATGATTTCTCCTCCAGTTCACTGAGAAATGCTAGCCATGTCTTCTTGTCGATTACGCCCTCATCTGAAAAGTGCACCTTCAGCAACATATAAACTGAAGTGAACGAATATCCGTACAGTCACCGTCGGTGTCCGTCACGACAACATAACGAGCGCCGAGCTTCACGAAAAATTGGTGAAGAAGCTCTAGAGGCGAGTTGGATTGAATAGTCAACGGTGCCTATGTCCGCGTGAAAGCCTGTACGCCATAAAATCAAATGACAGCATACCTGATCCATATATAAACTGAAGTCGAACGGATCTTCTTCAGCCTGGCCCACTTCATCCACCCAGGACGAATATGAAGAAGCTAGATCCCTCTCCCCATGCGCATCGGTAGTGTGGATGTGGACCAATTCGGTTGCGTTCTCCGCTACGATGGCTAGACAACGGTTAGATCATTTTTAAATTTGAAATGGGAAAACAGGAAGAACCTACAGAGAGCATGCTCGAGCTCGCTAGCGCCGATGTAGCCGATCATGCGCATCCCATCACCATCATGACTTGGCCTGAGAATCGGGAAACCACTGTCATCACGACCAGCATTTAGAAGTAATTGCAATTGGTCCCGCAGACTTTCAACGGTGTTGTGTCGATCAACCCTGATAACATCCACATCTCGATCAGTCTAGAAGTAATCTTAAGCAAACTCTCAACAAGGAATGCAATGCCCTTACCACTTCTTTGATGGACATATTTGACCACAAATATTCATGTTTAGGATCGAGGAATGGAAGTTGGGAAAGCCTGTGGAAGGAGTGTCAGAGGAATTATTGGTGTCCCGGCCTAGTTCTCACTCTATGACAAGGTCATAAATCCCCTTAGGCTCTAGGGCATCGGCTACAGTCTTGGCAACCAGTACAGACAGCGTCACTGGAACAACATATGTGAGGGTATCGGTCAGCTCGAACATGATGACCGCTAATGACACCGTCGTTCTCTGAAGGTCTAACGTCAACTTCGTGGCTCAGACGACTTCAAGGTGGAAACTTACCGTCACGCCAGACAAGGCAGCAGCAGCTCCCACCATAGCATACAGACCAGGCACGACACAATCCATATCACCTTTGCATACTGCAAAGACAGTACTCTGTGGGTAACGGTACTGCAGCCATTGCACAGCAATACCAACAATCCGCCCAGCGCATGCCCCTACCCCGAGGGTGGGTATAAAAATACCGGCGGGCAGTTTTATGCCGAACGTGATAACAGTTAGGAAACCCTTGACTATCATGGCAACAAGGATTGCTCGCACAACAGGCCATACATGGTCGAAATGGCCTGGATCCAAGACGCACAATCCAGAATGATTGTTGGTGCTGCCTGTGCGACATTCTGAAAAGAGATTGTAAACAAGCTCTGTGCCTCCCATGCTCGCATATCGATTTAAAAAGCACAGAACGGTGGTTGCGAGAGTAACCTACATATCACTAAGCAAGTCGGATGACCGGGCGAGCACGGATGCTCACAAGAATGACTTCTGCTATTGGATGCGCCTTTAGCCATGTCCCACCACGAACGTCGCGACTCCAGCGGTAGTTCAGCTTGGAGAAGTACGCGCCATATACTCCCTGTAATCCAGATTGATGGACTTCCATCTAATAGCTATTATAATGAGACACGCACCCCTAGAACGCCAAGTAGGAGGAAAAATATTAGTTCATATGCATGCCAGTCCTTTGAAAAATATGAGCGAATGAACAGCCAGATATTGCGTGGCAAACCTTGTCATAAGTGACCTGGAATAGTACAAGTTTACCAGTTCCGAAAGGATTAAGGAACTTAAGCGTTACGGCAGCTATCATCGCGCAGAAAAAGCTAGCAAATCACATTTAATACCAAGGAGTCCTTGAATCTATGGAAGCTACCTTCTCCACATGACCTTTATATATCCAGTCCGGGTTAGAAATCGATGCACACACAAGGGAGGGATATTACCTTTGGAGGAAAAAAGTAAGAAACTTCTTCCAGGCTAAAAAGGGTGCCGCCGATGGGAGCTCCAAATGCAACGGCAACACCTGCCGCGGCTGCTGCGCTGAGAATCTCACGACGTTTGGCTGGAAAAAAAAGATACGTAAGATGGAAGGAAATAGATTAGATTTTAGTAAACTAACCCTCGTTATTTTCATACTTGCTATGAATACGACTGACAATGTTGCCTATACAACTGGCAATGTGGACGAAAGGCCCCTCCTTGCCTAGCACAAATTCGAAGTCAGCTTTACGTCCCAGATGAAGATCCGCAGAAGTTAATCACCAAGGGACAGTCCTGAACCAACTGACAATGCCAATCCAACCGCTTTGGTAAACAGCGTACGTCCGCCAAGGTAACCATGGATGACGAAGCCTAATCCGGCAGAATATATTGATTAAAGACGATCATTAACCTATAATGGTCACAAACCCGATAAAATGGTCTTGATCTCTGGAATACCACTCCCAGCAGCCTGTTGTTACAATTCATTACACTCCGCGCATTTTGTAGTAACACATCTGCGTACATAGTAAAGCATTTTACGCTTGGGCTGCAAAGACTCTGAGCGGATCTGCTCGTCATTCTTGTCAAATTCCGGGGACAGGACCCCTGACTCTTTACGAGTGACAAAAGACGTCGACGCGGTGAGGTAGATTGTAAGGAGTGATGAAGTACTGGCCAATATAACCTGGGGAAGCGTGAGATGTCCAAAACCTCAGCAACAATGCCCGGGGAACATACCGCAATGGTCGTATACGCGACATACTGTGCTATAGCCTTGTCGATTTCCAATTCGCTGTGGATCCATGAGGCGTAAACATCAGACCAGGTCCGCCAAGCTGAACAAGGATTTTCCAGAGGCGCATAATCCTCCAGTTGAGGGCAACAAAACTCTTGTGCGTGCCACCATGTGGTCGTGCAGTAACCCTGCTTCACATCGAACAGCCATTGCTCTGCACGGACGACGAGAAATGCGACAATGGCGGTGAGAAACCCGACGACAGTAACAATGATCCATCCAAGACTCTTGTCGAACGCAAGCCGTACCCGTGAGCGGATGGACTTACTACGCCGAAGTCTGGCGAAGCGGACCGAATCCTTGATCGTGTCGTGGAGCCAATCAATAGACGAGAACGAAGAATACCATACACGATATCCGTTAGTCTTAACGTCGAGGTCAGTGTCCGTGTTGGCTTTAGAGATAACGAGCGATGCATCGTAGGCAGATATGGGCCGCTGGGAAATGCGACGGCGAAATGTCTCACGTAGAGATGTTGGTGAGCCTGGGATTTCTATGCCAGAAAATGTCGCGCTGCGCATTGGAGGGGAACCAAAGGGAGTAGGAAGGCTATGAGTGGGTTGGGCGTTGGATATGGCGCGACGTGAGCGAACGATGGGCACTGTCCCGTAGTTGACACCGTTGAGAGCCGCGTGTAATGCAGTGGTCTCGCGTGGGATCTCGTCTGCATGGTTTTGTGTTATGGGGCTGCCGATTCGCTGAAGACGTTGTCTGCGATAATCCGTATCCGACGGTCCACTGAGAAGTCCTGTGGTATGACCAGATGCGAGAGACGTAGCAGAAGGAGATTCGTGCAGGGACATCGCGTAAGTAATAGGTCGCGAACCACGACGGGCCGTAACTACAGACAGTCGCGACTGCTGCTCTAAAAAACCTGGAGAAATAAGGTCAGTACAATGTAGAACTTGGCTTTAAGGTAGAGAAGTCCGGAACAAGAGTTGTTAGTGCTGTCCACCCTCCGTGTTTTCTGGATCCGATTTGGGCATGACAGAAGAAATGCCGCCACCACGCTAACCAAGCAAGACCAAATAAGACTTTCCAAACTCTACACCGAACGAATCAAACGACCGCTCAGCAATGGCAAACACGGGCCTTGGTGTACCAGTCAAACTACTGCATGAGTCCTTGGGACACATCGTTACTGTGGAGCTCAAGACGGGCCAGCTTTATCGCGGCAAACTCGCTGAAGGTACGGCCTATTGACCAACACCATCACAGTCATAATTTTATTAGATCCTTTTCTGATTCATCTCTGTTACTAGCTGAAGACAACTTGAACATTTCGCTCAAAGATATAACTGTAACAGGACGGGACGGCCGTGTATCACAGCTAGATCAGGTGTATATCAGGGGAAGTATGGTCAGATTCTTTATTGTACCAGATATGCTGCAGAATGCCCCCATGTAAGTGGCGCGTTCTCGCATGACCAATCTTCCCTGACCCCGTTATTCCTTGTTACTTAGGTTCAAGCGTGTTGGTCCCAACGCCATGCGTGGAAGAGGTATCGGTACTGCACGTGGTCGCGCAACGATTATGAGAGGTCCGTTCTTACTGTTCTCCGTTTTACATTCCTTACTGACTCCACCGATCGGCCTCTTCAGCGAATGGTATGGTTATTTTCTCTCTTTTCTGAACCCGTGGCCTAATTGAATTGACAGCTCGTCGGGGGCGTGGCGTCCCTGCGCCAAGAGGCATCAGGAGGTGATGTGGTTACCTTTCTGTGACTGCAGCAAAAATGTACATATTCTCATAATCTGTAACTTTCGCAATGACGCACTGTGTTTTTGATGATAGGGTTCCTTCGCGCAAACTTTAGTTGCAATGAGTCATAAATTCAATACGCCATGCAACATAATCCCCCTTAGCCAATATTTTACTTAGACGTGACAGTCGTTCCCTTCTACATCGACTTTTAAAGTTAGGGAACGTAAACCATCTGGTGCCCCATGTCTGAACCTAGAAGTCAGAGACACGCCCTTTAAAACTCCAGTCACCGCCATCTTCAGTCCACTTCCCAACAGGCTCCCTCTTCGGACCTCCTTGTTCACCAGTTTTGGGGTTGATATCGCCCTCAAATTCGGGTATTAAAGGTTCGCGAGCATCGGGGTGTAACGACATTTCCGCTTCTGCCTCTCCGTGGGAGAGGGTTGAAGATGAGAGAGGCATTTGGGCATTACGTTGGAGTTCTTCAAACTCTCGTTGAAGTTCGCGTGGAAGCAGGGGAGGCGAAGGTCTGTTCAAGTTGGATGAATTCATCCTTGGTGTGCCGATGACTAGGCTCCGTTTCGGTGGACCGAACCGAAGAAGTGAATGGAAAGAGCCGCGGAGCATAGGGGGCTTCGAGATCTACAAAGCGGACGGTGCGCGTGAGGAAATGCTCCACCGAACTCTCCAGCCCGCCTAATGGGTCCTTTTGAGATGCATTTAACAGTTGAATTTTCATCAATCGGAACACCTACCGAAATGATTACTGAGATGGTTCAAAAAGCGCGAGGACCGGCAGTGTTACTTTGTACAAAAATTAAGACCTGGCTGGTCAGTACCGGTCAGTTACGGGCTGGATGTAATAACTCAATAAGAACGGCAGCATGTTATCGGGTCTAATAAATGGGACCAGGTCCAGAATCAAGCGATAGTTTTCGAAAAGAAACTCACCAGAACGAACGTCACGGTTGGCCCTTAGGGTAAGAAATTAGGTTGCGGCGAAGTTTGAACCATTCTTGCCGGCGGCAGAGGGTCGATCAACGATCGCAGACTGCCGGCGGGCATCCCTATTTATGGGGGGACTGGAACCATTTATTGGGGGGAAATTCAAATTTGGTGTCAAAAGGAAGTAATAGAATAATAATCTGTCCATATCGGCAGCATTTACGGTACCGTAATTTGAGAGTCCGACACACTGGGAGTGAGCACAGTTGCTGACCAGAATATTTAATCAAGGTGTTTGATTGTTATGTTTCTTGTCCTTAAACCTTCTTCTCGACTTTCACACCTTTAGAGCAGTTGACCATTTCTTGCGAGCAGTTGTCCTAAGTTAACCGCGGAAAATACCTCAGGAGCCCAATTATCCAGGCCAATCTTTGTTACCACGCCCTTCAGTCCGTTTTATTTTAGCTCGCTCGAAAACAAATCATTACTACTATCGTGAATCTTCCTTTCTTTCCTTGTCCCGTCCGATCCTCGCACCCTTATTCCTATGCATCCATCTCATTCATACTACCCTTCAAACGCCTATTCCTCACATGTCGTAGAAATCGGCGACCCTTATGTGGTGTCGCAGCAGCCCATGGCCAGTACATCTATGGTTACTCTACAGCAGACCTCGACGTGCCCAAGCGACCAAGTCTCCTACAAGAAGCGGAAGATCGAGCGGGCTTGCGATGCTTGCCGCCGTAGGAAGACTAAGTGTGACGGCCCACGCATGCCAAACAACATGTGTACCAACTGTATACAGAACCGCAAGACTTGTTCATATGTGTATGTCCGAGGAGCTTTTTCTCCAGCAGGCTGAAGTTGCTGACCAGCCATGGTTTTTACAGCGAGGCTTCCAAGCCTAGAGGCCCTCCAAAGGCGTCAGTACTTCCCCGTTCTCTGACTAATCACAGCAACATAAACTGAGATAATGCACAGGTATATCACCGGTCTCGAGGACAGGTTGGAAAGGATGGAGGCACTCCTGAAGCGGGTGGGTACACTTTACATTTATCCACTCCCGCTCGGCCTGTGGTGCGATTCGTGTCGCGAGAGTGCACCGAGTGCTGTTAGGCCCTCAAACTCTGTCGCATTTCTCTTTGAGGAATTTGGCTGGGCTGATTACATCTTCCACTTTTATGTTGTGTATTCTACCGTTCCTCTTAGACTGATGATTGCTTGTAGCTCCGCCCTGAGGCTGACTTCTCGGAAGAGCTTGGTTCACCAGTGGTTCGTGACTCTTGGAAAAACGATGCAGATTCCCAGCGCCGTCTTTCCCCTCATGAAAAGTCACTGTCGCCAACCGCTCGTGGGTCTTCTCCCTTCTCATCACGCGGTCTACCCTCTGTTGGTGCTTCTAGCACAATCTTGCCGTCATCGCAAGTTAGTCTTAGGAGCCGGCGTTCCGCAGGGACCCCCCGCACTGAGACCGATGTATCGTCGGATGCATGCACATCCTCGGAGAGTGAGGAAGTTGGAGAACTGAGTCTTTCCCGCGGCATGAAGCGCCTAACCATCCGTGGGCTTGAGCCTACCCAGGAATACGGATTATTGATTGATAGCCAAGTTCGCTTCCATGGAAAGAGCAGCTGTTTCAAACTAATCGAGCCAACTCGAAAACTTCGGGAGGAACACATGAACCGGGTAATTCAAGGGGCATACTCGCCTGATGGTGAGAGTCGCAGTTCACCAGAATCGACGAGTTCTGTCAGTTTCACGCCAATTCGACGCCCAGAATTCTGGACTACGCCTACAGTAAGCATATATTCTCTCAGACCTTCATCTGCTCATTGCTTGGTCAGTGGGAACTTGCTTTCGAAGGTTTCCAAGATAGGCTTGATACTCTCTGCCACTCGCTAACCCAGGAGTTTCCCCCTTCTGATTTGGGTGACAGCTTGATCGATTTATTCTTTCTCCACGTCAATTCTCAAATTCCCCTTTTTCATCGGCCGACATTTGAACAACAATGGCAAGAAGGTCTGCAAGAGAAAGATCCATGGTTTGGATGCCTGTGTTTGGCGCTATTTGCCGTTGCCAGCCGCTGGTGCGACGATCCTCGTGTTTTGGATGGTGATGAGTACGATATACCCGAAGCGGAGGTTCCTGATGAAGAGTGCAAGTGGCAAAGGGCTGGATGGAAATATTTTAACGCGGCAGTCGGTATGCCTGGTCACCTCGTCGATCCTTCCTCACGGACCTCATTGTTTTCTACAGATGTTCACCGAGACTCTCGTAGTTTGTTTCACCCCCCTGGCCTCTTTGAGGTGCAGACCATGTCTGTGAGTAATTCAAAAAGTAAGACTGGTCCATATAAATATCATCGTCGCTATAGCTGCTAGGCATGTTCCTACGCGGTACCGCTTTCCATCCAGTTTCTTGGCTCTTCATCAGTATTGGCCTCCGCAAAGCTCAGGACGTTGGTGCACACCGCAAGAAGATTTATGGAGCCAAGCCAAGTGTCGAGGAGGAACTCTGGAAAAGAGCGTTTTGGGTGCTCGTCCTGTACGATCGGATAGGAAGCGCTGCTCTTGGGCGTCCTTGTTGTTCCGGAGAAGAAGAGTAAGAGGCTCACACGGGTTTCTTACGCGATTCCTAAACTTACACATGGTCTTCCAGCTTTGACGTCGACCTTCCCCTGGAAGTTGATGATGAGTACTGGAAACCCGAGGATCCAGATAAGGCATTCCAACAGCCACAGGAAAAGCCGTCAAAGATAGCAGCTTTCAATTCTTATCTAAAATTGACTAAAATCTCGGCATATGCTTTGAGGACCATTGTACGTTTTCCCACCCCGCAAATATATCTTAAGGACTAAATGTTTTTTTTCTTATTGTAGTATGCCCTTGACAGATCCAAGTTACTGGTTAGTGCCGCGCGTCCGCGGTGGCAAGATGTTTTGAATCACCTTAGCGCCGCAATGACCGAATGGGCCGATTCAGTGCCTCCTCATTGTCAGTTGCCACTCATTACGAGCATTGATCCATCTCACGCTTGATTATAGTGCAATGGTCACCTCATATGGAGGATCCACATTTTGCTAACCAGTCGGTTACGCTGTATACCACCTACTACCTCATTCATATCCTCATCTACCGTCCGTTCTTGCCTGGTTCGCTCCGCTCCCTCTCCAATGCTCCCCCGCACTCGAACATGCCTGTCCCCTGCGTTGCTGTGTGTGTCAATGCTGGAAAGTCGTGCGCCAAGATCCTTCGATCGCAGATCCAACAGGGTATATCCAATATTCCGACGCTCATATGCGGGTCGCATATGTGTGCTGCGATCCTTCTCATGAACTTTTGGGACTTGAAGTGGCAAGAGCGCAGACAACTCCAGTCTGGTGGAATGGAGGATGTGAAACCGACGCTTGCGCCTGCAATGGCAGAGCTCCTTGAAGATGTCTCATTTTTCGTTAAAGTGCTTAAACACCTAAGGCCCCGATGGAGAAATGCCGAGATGTATCTGTACGTGATGCAGTATCCGTTGCTTGGTATAGCTGAGGTTTACTCGCTTTTAGAAAGGACCTTAGCACTTCAATGCCGTACGGCCTAGATGGCACTAGAAGCGATAGTCCTAGAGACAACTTGTCGCTCGAAAGAAACGGAAGTAAAAGCGATGCCCGCACCTTGTTGCCGCCCCAAGAATATCATGACAATCATCCAGATTATCGCCCGGCTGCTCAACCCGACTATCGTGCTGCGCCGCTGCTGCCGATCACTACGTACCCATACGGGTCACTGGCTGAGCCTGTCAATCGTAGCCCCCAGTGGTTCGACTTCCCCCACCTCACTAGGCATCCAGTTCCTGCAGCTTTACCCGTGTGGGCCTCCGTCGGATCGGCGCAAAATGGGGGGAACGCTTGGTGCCCTCAACTACAGACTGGACCATCCTCCTTGCAGACTTCCCACCCTCGTAATTATGACGACCCTGTCGTTCATCATTCTGTGGAAGCCAGGAAGGTCCCGATCTCCAGCCTCGACTCTGGAATAATCATGCCTCCGAACCCTATACGCGGGCCTGGCACCGGAGTATCACGCAACGACCGCCCTATACCGTGCCCGCAGTTTGAACCAGCAGCGCCCACTCCGCCATTTAGTAATTACGCTCAGCATAATGGACACGGTCACATGCGTATCGATGCTGCGCATTACCAATACGGCCATCCTTCGGAACCAAGGTCTGCCTGCCTTCTTGCGAAATGTACTTCTGATGCCATCCTTCTTAGGTACGGGTGGCCAACAGCTGACTGGGAACATACGTATGGTCCCCGCTCGGCAATCGCTCCTCCACCTCGTCCCAGCCATGTGCCTCACCCGAAAGGGAGTGAGTACTCGCAGGGGCACATCCTGTCGTATTCCGGGCATTATTAATGAAAGAATAGATGGTGTTTTTTTCGTCTTATCTATTTAATGACCTTCCATGATAAACTTTATGAATGCTTTGATACCGGAACTCCGGGTCGGTGGTTTATTTATTTTTTAGTTTACATACCATTTGTCTTAGTACTGACTCATAGTTGTCTTTGGTTTTACCCTCGTTTTTGGAATGGAGCACCGATTATTCCCCTTACATTTAGCACTTGTAAACAACCTAGCAAAATATAGATACGTTTTTCCTTAGGTCAGAAGAACCGCACTGCGAATGCTTAACTCTAAGAACGAGAGGTCGGGTACATCATGCTTTATCACCTGTCGCATATGATGATACAACATTGATCTTCCTCCACCCCAACTCCACTTGCGGGCATGACTCCACATCCAGTGAATGCGATTCGATGCATATAATGTCAAATGTTAGGTATGGGTTTAAAGTCCTGGGTTAGTAAGTGGTGAGATGAAATACGTTGCAATAGTATGGAACTTCGCAGCGAAGTAGAATAACACTGTTAGGGACTGACATCCCAGATGTCATTCCCTTGTTCCCATTGAGGTAGGACAGCAGTTGTGGCTCGTTGGCCGTATCCATAACGTTTGTGGGGAGTGGTACAAATAATCTTGACGGCAGAATCAACATGCCACTCTTCGACCTCTTTGCGGTGTGCCTCGCTCCCTACCCCTACACCTGTGACATGGATGACAAGGACCCTCAGCCTTCCTTCCTCTAAAACTGGTCCAAGCATCTCCTTGATCGACTTAGCACTTCCATAGAGTCCGTGCCTATATATAATTGCCAGATGCGTGAGATAAGGCAGCTCTCGGAGACGAGCCACATTATCAAATGTTATAGCAGGTGTTAGTTGGATTCTGAGGTGGGTGACTAGAGGGGAAATGAATGACATGTCGAGACCATCTCGACAAGCGAGTGCTATGAGGTGTTGTTCGTGGGGCGTGATAGGAAGTCGACATGTCGCAGTCTCAAGTGGCGTGACAGCATCCTTGGTGCTCCGAGCACAATGGATGTACGAAGGTATGGAAAACCCACAAACGAGTCTCGTGACGCCACTGCACATTTTCAGCACATCTTCTATATGGCTGATGGGGCGTGACGCCACTGCACATTTTCAGCACATCTTCTATATGGCTGATGGGGCCGAGTGCGGTTATAGTCAGCCTCTTTATTAGATTATGAGCAAAAGCCTGCGGTTTGAATTTGAGAGTAGCAACGAATGCTACGAGAGAGCGACTGTTTGAAAGGCAGACAGTGTGATAAAGGTTGGGTTCGACATGATTGTGCACCCAGTACGAGACAAGCGACAGAGTTACGGCAGTGGGGTGGTGATGGGATGCCAGCGAGAAGACGAGGAGCAGTAGCTCAGGCGGAAGAGCAGCGAAAGGTGATGTCATATATGCACCGACAAGCGCGTTAATAATTGTGAAAGATGATCACACCTGGTGTCGATGCGAGCAGCTTTATACTTGCGATGCGACAGTCACATGGCATCTTCTCTCCAGATACGGAACAGGTTGCTCCATACTCCACCAGCGCGTTGACGAGTGTGCGCCTACGATAAAAGTTTGGCGATGACGATGATAGGCATATACCGAAATGGACATGCCGAGCCCCACTGAATGCACGCGGGATCGTCGCGATTTACACTTGTGATCTTCGGAACTATTCCATTTAGGAGCCTTGTCGATCGACGTTGACCAACTTCATTAGAAAATCCCTCACTGAGGCGAGCAAGATGAAGATCCACCACAGCCGCGGCGTTGTGTACGTTAGACAAATACGAAGGAAAGGATAGTCATTCCTTCTTTAGGACAGTTTCGGAGTTTACATAAGTAGTCTCTCAAGTGCCACTTCATTGCACTGCACTGTGGGCTTTTGTCCAAGTTCTTCATTTGCAAATTGCCAGCGAACTGCCCTTAGACGATTCAACTCCGGGGCCCAATTCATCCGAGCTTCATATATGGCATTTCCAACGACAAGATAGTGCTGAAATGTATGAACGCCGGGCGGAGGAATCTGGGGTTGTGTATAAGATCCCGGGAGTTCTTGGACAAACTAGAATCGTGTTATGTGACCCAAAAGCTATCGCGCATTTTTATGCCCGAGAGTCATGGATTTACTAGTATGTGCACACGCCCCTTTCATTGGCGCATGCCGGTAAGTTCATGTCGTCTCCTGATTTCGTCTTCCTCACACCTTTGTCAGGTCGTCTGAGGGTGAAAGTCATAGGTGGTTTGTTCACTTGTTGTCCTTGCGCCAGGGACTAAGTACTGATCCACCGCCCTGCTTGATCTGTAAGGTAATGGCCTACAGATAAAGCTCTTACTTTTTGCTGCCTACGACATCCAGTGAGTTAATTCCTTTTTCCACTGCTATCATACTGCTGAGTCACATTCCGTTCACAGTCAGTCTCACTCATAAGTTCGCTGTCCGATAATGCCTGTACTTCTTATCAATGATCAGTGGGCACTGATTGAGCTATCGTGAACCCCGTTTTCCAAACCAGACCCGGAGAGAAACTGCTTGCGTTTGATGCTGATCAAAGGCCAACCTCCCATATTTGGAAGCGATTGTCCATGTAACCCTACGACTGCATCCCTCTAGGTAACTCGAGTAGTAAGTGCACATGTCAGAATACGAATAGAGACCATGACATGATGTCCAGGCAGCCGCAGACGATATCATCCCCTTGAGCGAACCTATTTGCGCAGCATTCAGAAAAATGACCGAGAGCATATCTGTAGCAAATGGGACAGTTATTTCAATCCAAATCAAGGCAATCAATCGCTCTTCTGGTAATCTGGGGGGCAGACACAAAACAATTCAAGCCTAATCGTTGGTTTGCTTGCCAAAGAGAGCATCAGTGAGAAGGTCAAAGAAGTTCAAGGTCATAGACACTTGCCAACCTTTGGCGACGGCCCGATGTCACTTAGCTTCAACTCGGCTAGCTGTGATACAGGATGTGCTGGTGAGGAACTTCGTCTTCGAGATGCGGGATGGACCAGAAACTCGGGTTGTAACGAAGGGGATTAAACGGAGTGGTCCAGCTTCGTCCCCAGATGGAACTTGAGTGTTTCGTGCGCAAGTGTTCCATTTCCTCAGCTTCATTGTACCCTTCACGGACGAACGCGGCGTTCATCGTAACGCTCCCACATAGCACAACCAACTTCATAGATCAAATTCGCCGTAGTATAGTACAAAAAGAGAGCACGACGCATAAGTAGAGCACCTAGTATGCATGTGATTAGTAAATCCCGGGAAACAATCGGTATTGCACTCGTTTCGCCCATTCCTCCCATTCCTCTCCCAAAGCACGCTGGAGCATCTTGTCTTCCACGGGAGATCTTCGGATGGCAGCCCAAGCAGCCGCTGTCATCAGGAAGAAGTAAATCGCTGCTGACACTTTCACAAAAGGCACCTGCATAACCCCTGACTCCCTCATCCACGATCCTCGGCTTCCGTACATGACGACCGTTCCAACGTATTGGAGAATGTACGCAGTGTAGCTAGGATGGCGGACGACAGAATATGGTCCGCTTGTCACAAGCCTGTGCTCTTTCCTGATGCTCAGCGCGAAGCTCCAAAACTTCCCCAGCGTCGAGGAACAATAAAGCCTGACCATGCCGCCAATTGCGACCGCAAGACTGCCAGCAAGGAAAGCAGGGGTAATGGGCGTTGGGTGAAGAGTGCGCAAAAGCTGCACAACTCTAGAGCTATAGATGCCCTCTGGGATGTGCGAAGAATCTACACAGGTGAGAAGGATGCTAGCCACTTCAGCCAATGATGCTGCCCATGCACTGATCTGTTATATTATCTATTATCCCATAAGTATGGCATACATAGAGGCAACACACCTTTAAGTACTCTGCGCCATAAAGGTTAACAAGCCACTTGATAAAGGATTCAAAGGCGGTGGGGAGAACCTCTTCAGATGATGGCGGCTGAGCAGGAGAAGTGAATGAACAATGAACTCCAATAGCCGAAAGTATGATGAAGGGGATTTTTGATAGACTCATGATACAATAGTGGCCAGTCTTTCGGCGCCTGCGATGCGTCGAATTAAATACCTGTGTCGGTTGGATAGGCAGCCTATCATACAGTAGGATAAAACTGTCTGATGCGACAATGTATTCCAGTGTACTCCCTTCTGCAAAAGGGATCGGCGGGATCGGATCCAGAGTCTGTCAAACTTACCTGGAGCACGGTTCCTGGATATTCAATTGTCAACCGGTACCTCCAGCATACCGAAGCGGAAGGTAAATGGCGTCAGGTAATTGACCCGAAAATGACAAAGGTTTGCAAAGCTCTAAAATTTATACAATATCTAACAGAATTGTACTCTACTTGAGAAAACTTTACATACCCGGACTAAGTCGGATAGAAACCACTAAGGCATAAATATGATAGACTGTTTGCAATTACCGTCCAATGTTGCAAACATTCACCATCTTGAGAAATTAGAATACTTTACAAGGTTAGATTGTCTTGAACAAAAGCTGCCATTGGCGGCAAGTAATCGCAATCATCAGGAATTCTGAACCTCATGCACTCATTCCAAATACAATTGGGTTGTGATTCATATGGTAGCATTACTGGACAACAGGGGAGAACAACAGAGAGAAACGGAGAAGGTAAGAGGTAGGTAAAAAGCAGGAACATGAGAGAGAGGAGGGAGATACCACGAGGAGGGACCACGAGGAACGGCCAGGGAGACACTATGAAGGGCCAAGGAGGGATCATGAGGAGGAACCGCGGAAGGACCATAGGGACCATGAGGAACAGCCAGCCAGTACGAGGAACGGCCAGCCAGCGATCACAAAGAGGGCCAGATAGGTAGTACCATCACGGAGGGCCAGGGAGAAACTACCACAGGAGTACCATCACGAAGGGTCAGGGAGAAACCACGTACTAGTAGTGTTAAGCAAGTTGAAGGACTTTCGAATGACTTGCGTTTCAGATGACTTAGTACATAAGCGTCGTGTAAGTGCGAGCACCAAATGTCTTCTTCATCAACGTGCTGTGGTGATGTTATGCAGGCGATGGGTTAACCGGTGACTGGTTACCATTTGGTCGAGAATTTGCGAGATGTGACATATCTTCATCAGAATTATAGTCTCCTTGCAATACCTTGTCCTTTAATGCCAATTTGCTCATGCTCATGTATCACTTTATTCAGCTTTGCCTTTTCATATAATCCCGTGAATTTTTGATCTGATTTTGCCAACTATATCTAGGATAAACACGGTCACGGCGATTTCGTGATGCCATGGTATTGGTTGTGCAAAGTACGCTCAGCCTGCCTGGAAAGGACAAAGAAAGTTTGCAACATGATGTTACATGCGTTGCGGGTGCTTTGGGAACATTCTTTCCAAGAATGCGGACGTCCGGGTCTGGGAATGTCGAGCGCTGTACCATGCCTAACTCGGTCCGGTGCGTGATACAGCCTAGATAAGAATGCATGTTGTACGCTCCATTCTTCCTGTCTCGGGATATCGGCTATCGTAGGCGCGTGACGATACATCTTCCAGCTCAAATTGAGCAACCCAAGCGTGCCTACCCTTCTTGAACCACCCCTCGCGCTCGCATCCTCGACTCATACAGGCGTCTCGATTTCGAATGACGATTCATACAAGTCGTCCACTGGCAGCTCCACGCCGTGGTCGTCGTCACCTGACCATTGCAACATCTCAGAAGGGTAAGAACCTTGTGTGCAAGGTGCTTGAGTGACGCGATCCACCCTTCCAAATGGCTTCGCCTAGACCCTAGACTCAACCTTGCCTTTGAAGACAATTTCAGCTTCGCCCTTAGTGCTAATCATTTTGCTTACTGCTGAGACAGCAGGAACAGTGTGTACCTAATCATTCCATGTTATTTTTGTTACTGTTTACGACAATCGACATTACATCACTCAACCATAATCTTGGTATGCCTAGTGACCGAGGGCTCGACGCAGATAACCCCGCCCTGGTGCTTGTACAGCTGAACAAGGTCCGCAGTGCCTGGATCGATCGTTGCAGTTTGTAGCCGGGCATAGCTACCGACAACCAATGCATTTTTACGGGGGCGACCCGTAGTACGCAGTGTGAAGAAAGTGAGGAATAAGTGTGATAGTCAACATCTGCTATGAAGATCTGTCTGACTATGATCGATTGCTGCTGTTTAATGACCTATCTTCGTGGTCGGCAGCAAGAACGCTATCACCATGCCTAGACTCGGACTTCATACTTGAGTGCGATGTGCGTCCGTGACTTGACATTTCTGCGATAGCCTGCTGGCGAGTCCAGCTAGTCTGGGCAACAAATGCAACAATAGTCTAGAAAGAAACAATAACTGGTCGTCGTGAATCAGTTCAAGTGAGAATGAGCACTTACCAGCAATACAGCACCCATAATAACTCTCTCTTTCCACCGTTCATCACTCGCTGTATTGTCAAAATGAGGACGACGCGAAGTAGTTGACCATCGCATTGGGTCCACTTTGCGAGTGGCTTCTATCGGTTCGCATGACGAAGATGTCTTCCCTCGAAGTATGTCATACGCTTTAGATATAGCTTGAAATCGCGCTTGCGACACCTCTGGGGGATAATGACGAGCAACGACAGAATCAGGGTGGTAAATCCGAACGAGCTCATAATCTGCTTTCTGTTAGGTCGTGCGTATGCAGTGGCATGAAATGAATACATGCATCTCCGTTTCACGTCCTCCTGGCTTGCATTTCGGGGCAAATGGAAGATGTGATGCGGCTGAGGGTTTGTCTGCGCTGGATATGGGAAGGGGTTGGAGGCGTACGAACGAGAGGTATTCACCCGTGGGATAAGGAGTGTGCGCACGGGAGAGTAGAAACTAAACGGTACTCTCTGCATTGATGAGAACAAGCGCTAAGCATAAACAAACCGTGTTTGGTACATGCTTTATGGCACTATCATGCAGTGCACCAAGTCACTTCTTTGTACATCGAGTACCTAACTCACGACACGCATACTCTATAGCTAGTTAAAGGTGCATGGGATAACGTTATAGAATCGAGCAAATGCTGTCATCCAAAACTGGTGCGTAGCTTTTCTGGCATAACTATTGTCTCTCTCGTGATTTTGGCTCACTCGACGGAAAGCACGCCAGTGTGACCGAGGTGTCCAATATTTTCGGAAACGATCCGTGTGCCTTACCAATATCAACCCGTTTGCCCTTCTGCTCGCGGAAGCATTGCCCACCAAGCACCTTGATGTGGCCATGGGTGAAATATCCAACGATTTGTTGACGTTTCCCATAGTTACTTTCCCTGCTTATCCTCGGCCTAGAGTGCATCGTCAATGCCGCATTAGCACCCCTCACACTGTGGGCGCTCTCAAATCACCACCTTTCCATCAGGCAATGCTCAAACAGAAGCATGTCCACGCTTACTTCGACCATATCCTGGCGCGTTCTCTCAGCTGACAGGCGAAATACAAGACAGGCGAGTTGCTCCGCATCCTGGACCGCAGAAACACAGTAAAATGTGTCAGTTGAGTATATTATGGGTTCACGGCGGTCCGAGCGCTTTTGGACATGGCAGCTGCTGTGGTCGTGTTTATGATTGGGTTCGAGCTAGCGCTAGCCGTGGTGGTCGGTGTTGTGATGATCGCTGGGTATATCTGGTAAGCATGGTGTTGACGAGGTATCGTACGCCGGTACGGAGGGAGTACGATACATTGAACGTGACTTCCTTCCTCTTTCATAATCGTTAGCCATCTCTAATACACGCGCTGACCAGTGGCCACCCATAGCCACTCTTAATCTCCTCATTTAGAGTTTATGTATCGACGCAAAAACCACTCTAGCCTGGTACAGTTGAGTCTTGGTATACAGTTTTCTATATATGACATAGAAAGAAGTTGGAGTGAGTGAGGAGCAGAAGATAAATAAGTATCACACTGAGGGATCTAGGGTCCATTTCGTCCCGCCAACTGATTATACAACAACACGACAGTGCCTACGCGAGTCCAACTCAACGAGCTAATTTCTGCATCAAAATCTCGAGGAAGCGTCGTTGATCTTGATGTCAACCGTGACACCCCATGTCTTATGGGGGGGCTTGCAAACACTTGTTTAGAATGAGTTCACAAATGTCCTTATAGGACTGCGCACGACGTTCGTGTATGTCCAGGGACTCCGCAGGGTCATCTCTCAGAGTTGTGACGCAAGCGTAACCAGAGAACTGCATTCCATACCTCGCGAGCGTGTCCTCGTTCCTATTCCACCAAGCTGACATATCCCCACGGAAGTATTCCAGGCACGTCGCTACGATCACTGTAGGCACCTTGCTGCCAGCAATGACTGACGAGAATATCTTGTAATTGGTCTGCAGAGCGCCGATCGCTCGTGCGCCGTGCACGCAATATATAAGAAGGTGGACGCCATCTTCCTGGTCGATGCCTCGGAGGAATGCAGTCAAGTTCTTTTCAGTCTTGGCAGCAGGCACTGTGCCCTCGAGGCCCTCGTCTAACCCTGACGACAAGGTTGTGAAACCACTCTGGCCTCAAAGGTCAGGGTAAAAATATGCCCACCTAATGTATCCCACAACCTGAAGTACTGCCCGCTGATCATCACGTCGTATGAAGTATGCGAGGTTATCGCTGCCTCGCGGCCCATGATGAGGTTTATGAGCGACAGTTGGCCGGACCAGTTCTCCCCATAGAGAACCACATTACGCGGTCGACCTCGATATTCCTGTAGAATACATGGACAAATGTTGACCGAGCTCAAAATTCACGAACCTCCAGAGCACACGAGTCCATGCGCTTAAGGACTTCTGCACACCCTGGCCGATCTTCGGGATCCCAGGACCAGCATTCTTGAACCAAGTTCCAGCGATTGTCACGCATGTTTCCGGGACGCATAGGAAAAACTCCTCTCGACAGCTCAATGATTATCTGAGAATATCTCTTCTCCTGCCATGGCATATCTCCCGAGACGATCTGTCAGAAAGCTCAGGATAGAGCTGCGAAGAAACAAAAGATCGCACAAAGAACATCACGCTGCCAAACGAGTAGATATCGCTCTTGAAAGTTGGTCTGCCTGGCTCACGGTCAATTTCAATTCCAATGACCTCGGGCGCATGCCATCGAGGATTTTGGTTCGCAGTCATTGTGGTCAACTGCAACTCTGCATCCCCTTCGACTGTCGCGAGACCGAAATCTGTGAGACATGGTTTCCCTGAACCATCGATCAGTACATTTCCCTGCACTCATGGATGAGTGCGACATCGAAAAAGTGATTATTGCACATACAGGATGAAGGTCTCCATGAACGACATTCTCCGAATGAACTAGTCATGCCACATCAAGAACAAAAATACCTCACGATAGAAATCAACGAACGATAGTTGAGGCCATCAGCGACACCCTTCACCTAGTGGCTCTAACATGAGAATGAATGGGCTCGTTTAATAAGGGACTTACCAAATCAGCTCTTGCAGGAGCAGTAAGGGTCGTAGCTTGATTCCCCAGGTAGTCGTATAATGTCCCAGAAGGCATCCATTCCGAGACAAGAGCCGGGAATGGGTGGTCGAGAAATGCGATGCCAAGCAGTGGTACAATAGTCGAGTGTCTCAGTTTAAGCCAAACTTTCAGTTCCCGTTGCCCAATTCCCTATGTAATGTTAGTCACAGTATATATGTAATTATGCCAATGAGTAAAAGACCCCAAACTACGTGCACAGTTCAAAGACTTTACCTTCTCTATTTTCGCCATGGCTGTCTTATAATCAATCAGAAATTTCTTCACCGCGACCTGATGAATGTTACTTAAACGGACGTCTGAAGAGTTTGGAATAGTCAGACGGACCATCGTTTCGCCTCCGTTGGTTACCACCGTACGCCGATACACTTGGCCAAAGGAACCATTTGTGATTGGAGGTCCGAGTTCGGTCAATTGAGAAGTGAAGTCGCTAACGTTATTACTGCGAGATATCATGAAGACAGAGAAGATCATGCCATGGGTCCGAAGTAACTCACTCTTCGAGCCATTCCTTCAGGAGTCTGAGTTTGGCTTCTGACATTCTGAACTGTTTGTCTGCTGGGAGGAAGTTGGCAATTCCAAGCGCACCCAAGGACCTGCTAGTGCCTGAGACTGTGTACTAGAACGTTGCCGGCATGCTGCGTGCATGCATTGCCCATGTGCATGAGCACCGTGACCTGACCATGACTTTATGATTTGCCTTTTGTAGTTTTGGCATGAGGCCTTCCA